>VZUA01082277.1:0-14320 GCA_013401035.1 Horornis vulcanius | reverse complement strand
CAGGTTGCTCAAAGCCCCATCCAAACAGACTTTGAACACTTCCAGGATAGGACATCCACAACTTCTCTGAGCAATTATTTCCATGCCTCACCACACTTATTATAAAAAATGTCTTCCTTATGTCCAATCTATCTTTGGGATGACAAAACAGCATGTGTCTCCAATGCTGTTTTGCATTCCTTCAGCCATATGAGCACTGAAGTAATTAAACAGTAAATAAATCTGGTAAGCATTTATCTGGCATGAGGGAGGCTCCTTAACTAAGCCCCTGAGCATCTTC
Source organism: Horornis vulcanius (assembly GCA_013401035.1). Lineage (NCBI taxonomy): Eukaryota > Metazoa > Chordata > Aves > Passeriformes > Scotocercidae > Horornis > Horornis vulcanius. Next base: position 14,040 of record VZUA01082277.1, on the reverse strand, counting down.
TGGGATAACTGTCCCCTCCTGGAGGTGGAGATAGTGGGTTCAGCTGCTAATTTCGGCTTATTCTGCCTGTGTCCTTCAGCTAAAAATGACTGGTTTGCTGTAGTAAATAAGTGTTTTCAACAAGGATGCCATTTGGTGTAAGACAAGAAGTCAGAAACATGACAGACTGCCAGAAGACTAGTGTTGCTGAAAAGCCAAGGGCCAATCCCTTGTTCTTTGCTGACACTCACCCAAGCTAAATCTGCCAGATGTCATTTACCAGGTGACAAATTGAACAAGGGAATGAAACAACTGTGGAAAGATTCTTGTGCTGCCTGAGAGTCTTGCAGCTCTCCATACAACCCACTATTAGGACTTAAAATTAGAATTACCACTGGCTAAATACATATGTATTTATTACATATATATACACAAAAATATGTATGTCTACACAAATACACACAAATACACACACATATAAAGCTTTTCTTTAAATCTTTATATATATATATAAAGCATAATGCTCTTAATGTTAACTGGACTTACTACTTACAGTGTTATAAACTGAGTATGCTGACAGGACATGGAAAAGTGCCTGTTGCCTGGGGAGAAAGAAGGATATTAAAACACCTGAGTATGAGGTCTCCAGCTTCTTGAGCACACCAGTGCATACACACAGAGAGTAAAGATTCTGAAAACACCCAATCAGCTGGTACTAAAGACTTTTGCAAGGAGCAGGCCTCACAGAACTAGGAAGCTCATTCCTTGGAGACTGTGTAGGGCAGCCCGGTGTGACTTATCCCAGCGACAAAGTCACTTCATCAAATCTCTCCAACCCCATCTGTCATGAAGACCCCATCCCCCCCAGATCCTGATGGGCCCACCCCATCAACCCAAACCAAGCCTTCTGCAGCTGTGACCCCTGGGGGACAAGGCACTGCAACAGGCTTTTGCTTGGCTCAAGAACTGGAGCTGAGCCTTCCCCAGTGTGGAACTCTCTGAAGAGAGAATCAGCAGTCCAGCACCTGTGGGTCACACTGTGTGGTGATGGTTTGAGGAGAAGGCAAAGATGGCTTTGCTCTGAGCCAGGGGACTGCTGGCCACCCCATCCAGCTCATCCCTCACATATACACTGGCATGACTGCCCATACAAGCCACAGAAGCCTTCCATACTCACTTCACACCGTAGCGATCCCGAAACATGATGTGGTTTCGGAAGGTGCGGTTAACATCCAAATCAATCTGCTTGATTTCTGATGAAAAACTCTTGGCTTGTTCTTTCATTTGCTGCAAGGGAGAGGGGCAGACAAGAGGCAGGAATCAGACACCATCTCAGCGTGTATCTCTCTCCACACAGTGAGAAGGCAGGATTCCTGCAGCAGGAGCGGCAGCTTGAGAGCTGCACAGAGCTATCCAGAGCAGGGGACATTGATGTCCTGCAGTGAGCAATGAACTGTGGCCTGGAGGTGAGCCCCTGACCCCTTCTCTGTCCTGCGGGCCCAGGGAGAAGGGGATGACCCCACAATCACATGCTACGACAGCAGCAGCTGTCAACCCAGCCTTTGCCCATCTTCCAATGCAGATACTGAGTTTCCAGAATCTAAAACTTTTCCAGTTCAATTCCACTCTGATTTATTTTGATTTCTTTGCCTGGCTGCCTCTCATAAAGCACATTGTTGATCCTTAAGGAACTAATACACAGATGTACGCAGCACTCTCAGCTTTTCAGAGGCTCAATCATAATAAAGTCCAAACTGTTATAATAGACTCTGTGATCTCCAACTACTACTTTCCCTGCAGAAGAGAATCATCTTCGATTTAAGGAGTTTCCACTAGAAAAGCAGTCCTGGAATATTCCCTTGGACTGGTACAAATTTTAAGAAATTGGCAGAGTCCAGAACAGAAGCTAAACTCAAAGCCAAGAATCCCCATGTTCCCCGCAGGCAGGCTAATCATTTAAGGCAGCATCACATAGAAAAAGGACTGAAGTCTGCTGCAAAAAACCGGAAATTCAAATTAAAGTTTAAGACCACCTCAACCAATTGTGCCTGCAAAGCCCCAAGATGAAGATGCTCCATGTAGTTCCATTTGCAACCCTCTGTTCAGCTCTGTATTGCAGGCAAGGACCACTGTAGCTAAGCATCTCATCTCACAGCCTTTAGATACCACCAGTGATCATGCCCTTCTCCTTTAATGTCTCCAGGGTTAATTGCATGAAGAAAATACATTTTGTGACTGTCTTCAGGCACACTGAAATTCACAGCAGGTTGGAGGTAGTAGAGATGAGCAGCAGGCCCAACTTGCCTTGAGCCCAGGATCAGGACCCCTCCTGGCTCACAGAGGAGACAGAAAATAGAACATCTGCACAGATACTTATCATCTGCTCCAGCAGATGCCATCCTATGAATGCTTATCAGCCTGATACCAGATGCCTCCAGGCTGCTGTTGACCTCCCAAGGTGGCCACATCAGCTCTGGGGAACATCAGGTCATTAGCACCCACCTGTGTCCAGCACAGCCAGCACTTAGGACAATCACAGCATCTTGGGAATATTAACTCCAAATTTGAAAGCAGCTGTATGGAGGAGCAACAGTACAGGGGCTATTTTGAATTATTGCCTGCACAGGACAAGTGAGGATAAAGGTGATGATCAAAGAGCTGATGAACAACATAATTTCCCTGCTGTAAATACTGTGGTCTCTGTATCCTATGGCTCCTTGCCCTCTATAAAGCAAGCAGACTACCTGAGAGAATATGACTATTCATGTGCACTGGGTCACTTCAGTTCAAATTTTCCTGCTAAAGGCGCTCTTGTTTTCCCTGCCAGAACAACACAGAAATCTCCCAAAGACTGTAAATACCCTACTTTGGGTATTTTTAAATCATTGCACATGAAGAGCAGGTAGGTCACACAGCACTTTGTCACCTCCATGCACCCAGGAGGCTTTGCTAATTGTGCAGACATTAAAAAAGAAACACAGGATGAGTTATTCTCCTTTTTTCCCTAGTGTAAATAACCTGGGGGCTCCACAGATGCTCTGTGAAGCTCATTAGCACTGTTAGTCCTGCATGCTGGTGGCAGAGCAGAGGCTGGAAAGGTGCAAGTCCCATTCCAAAGACCTTGTACGAAGCAGTGGGTAAAAGCCAGGATGCCTCTGTCCTGCCCCATGGCCAATATGTTTCTCCTGCTGCCTTTTCAAGCTCCCCTCAAGCACTCTAGCTGCAGCTATCAAACCCCAGGGGGGCTGAGGACCACACCTACATCAAAAGCAAGTGTGTAATGTCCCACAGGAGCCTTTAGGCTTTTGTGCCATGGGTTATGCCCCAGGGAGAAACAGGGTGGCCTTGGAACCAGTTCCTCCAGGACACAAGTCTGAGGCTGAGGCTTAGTCCCTTCTTGAAAGCAAAACCCCTCATCTGGGACCTGCACTGAGCCTCTCCTGGAGGAAACTAGGGGAGAGCTAATTACTGGCAGCAGGCAGCTCCAAAGAAGAGGTAGATTACGATGATCTTGTAGAGGGTTTGCACCCAGCAAAGCCTATTAGCCCTGGAGCTCCTGTTTAGCGCAGACCCCTCTGGAGCACAGATAAACTCCTGTGACTTTCATTTGTTTGGATTGCTTCCCTGCCTGTGCAGCACAGCTTCCCAGGAGGGAGCACAATTTGAATCTGCATGCTGGGAGAGCTTCCTTATCTGCGCTTACTGTGGTGGGCCCAGCCCACCTTCCCCCAGCCCCAGCCTGTGCCTCCATCCCCGTGGCACCTGGCCAGTAACATCCACGCCTGACTAACTATAATGTGTTAGCATCATCCCGCTTATTAGGCAGGGGCTTTTAGAAACACCGGTTGGAAGCAGCACTCAGCCTCCTGCCTCTGAAAAATAATTGTCTCCACAACACCCTGATACTTGCCTTGGTACATGATGCAAGTTGGAAAGTAAGTTAATTATCCACCATGGGCTTCCACACACTGCCTGTGGAAAGCTTCCCCTCACTCTTTCCTGAATTCTCTAAAGATGCAGTAACACTGACAGCAGCTTTGCTCCCAACTTCCAGCAGAATAAATGGAAGCAGCATATTATAGAAAGCAGCCAGCTGACATGCTAAAAGATGCCAGCTTAATATAAACCCATGGATAAAGAGTTGATACCCTTTGCATTTTCAGTCCTCACCAAACCAGCTTCATCAACCAATCTAACCTCCCTTATCACCTTGCTCCTGCCATCTTTGCCAGGTAGAGCCCATACCTCATATTTTCCTTCATTCTCCTTCTTCATCTTGTCAACATCCAGCAGAAGCGACCAGACCTGGCCTCGCACCTGAAGCGGGATCCCTTTGTACACACGCCGGCACATCTGCAGGGAGGAAAACACCTGCAAGGTTAGCTGGGTCCTGCTGGTGGCAAACACATTTTCTCCATGGTTTGCTGCTGCAGATGATCAACCATCTGAGCAGACACCCCAGGCAATCAATTCCTCTCCCTGTGCTGGCACAGAGAGGGCATCTCTGATGTGATGGATGAGCTGAGTACCTGCATCCATCAAAGACAACTACTCAGTCAAAATCATAGAACCACAGAATCATAGAACAGCTTGGCTGAAAGGGACCTTACAGATCATCTAGTTCCAACACTCTGGCCATGCACAGGGACACCTTTCACTACACCAGACTCCTCATAATCCCATCCAACCTGGCCTTGAACATTTCCAGGGATGGGACATTGACACACTACTGTCACAAGAGAGATGCAGACACCACAGCCGAGTCGAAGCGGGAAAAGAGGGAGTTTAATTTTCACTTTCAGTTTATATAGATTTCCAGAAATGAGACCACATTGGAAGACTGAGAGTCAATCTCTTCAATTCCACTGGTCTGAGAAAGTGTCTATCAATTCTCCCTCCTAAAGAGAAGAATGTAAACAATATAGACAGTTACAAAAACATTGCTTTGTTTACATGAAAATGCGTGAGAAATTCTGACTCCAAACCAGAAGGCTGAAAAACAGGGCAGCAGGGCATCCCCAATTTCTCTGGACAACCTGTGCCAGTGCCTCCCTACCCTCACAGTAAAGAATTTCTTCCTTAATTGTAATCTAAACCTGCCCTCTTTTAGTTTAAAACCATAGCCTCTTGTCCTATCACTACCTGCCTGTGTAAAAAGTCATTCTCCCTTGTTTTTATAAGCCCCCTTTAAGTACTGGAAGACCACACTGAGGTCTCCTCAGAACTTTCTCTGCTTCAGGCTGAACAACTCAACCTGTCTTCCTAGGAGAGAGGTCTTTATTAATTTCATCTCACAGATGCTTTTTCCCTTTTTCTCCTCATGAAGTCCCCAATAAATTTCAATGGAAAACAGAAAAAAAAAAAAGCTTTTTCCATTGCTACTTCCATTAAAAGAAAAAGCTTCATAAGAAAGAAAAATATCCTTTTCTGAATACTTTTCTTCATCTCACCTGTGAAAAGCCTTGCAGCTGCACTACAAAACCCACTGTAGCACTCCTACAGATTCCTGAGGACCCCTGGGTACACTGAAGGACCTGTGGCACATGCCCGAGCTCCAGCCATGGAAGGCATTTATGTTGCTTCATGGTGCTCCCTCAGAACAAGAGAAATCCCTGGGAGGGGGCAGAGGTGTCAGATTTCCAGTCACAGGAATGAGCTTGGAGCTGAGAAGTGCAGTGCCCAACCAGGCAATCAAGTGGAGCTACTGTCACTGCCTGGTACAAATGCATCCAACCACCTTGAAAATCCCTCTTCTTTTTTTATAGGGTGTTCTGCTTCATGCAATTCAGGCTGATGTAAGAGAAGGACTGCAATGCCCAGGGAAGCACAAGATCTTAGTAGAAGGCTTTCTGGATGTGGGCTTGGCACACCCAGCTGAACACCTGCTTCTCTTGCCTTTCCTTTCAGACCCACCTCACACCACCAGCTCTTTTATTTCCAACCTGGCTTTTAAAGGCCAGCCTGTCACAAGGACATAAAGACCTTAACCATGGCACTGTGCTGGCTCACAGCCCCCACGAGTGCAAAGCGACACTCCTCATTACCCTACTGTCTTCATGGCAGCACTGTGTCTACTGAGGGCAAAACCCAGGAACGGTGACCCTTGTCCCAAAGAGTTACAAGACCAGGAGGTAAGACAGGAGGTGGGCTTCAAGCAGACAGGCTAAGGGACAGCAAAGAACTAACACCACTATCCTGGTCAAAAAAAGCACGTAAAATAACTCTGTAGCAAATGCCAAGATCTCTCTGTAGGACCAGGAGAACCAGATGTTTATGAGAAAGCTTTTCCACTCCATTACAATAAATATTTCAGTATTTCTGCTGACAGAGAAAGTGTCTGTAACATATTCTGATCCTGAAAGTGTAATGGACATTCAACATTTAAAATGCCATCCTCAGAATTTCCCAAATGCTTGCTCTGTCCCAAGCATTGCTTAGCACCAGCTGTGAAGGTCCACTGCACAGCCAGGACCAAATCCTGCAGAAATCCTTTACCAGATCCTGTCCTTCCCTCTGTATGCACCAAATAAAAGATGCCCCCTAAAAGCAACCTCACCAGCAAGACGTGCCCATGGAAGGCCACCATCCTGTTCAACAGCATCCTCCATTTCAAGTGTAACATCACTAATTTACCATCTGCACACCCAAAGGCTCACATAATGAGGTGCTTCTAAGGGCAGCAAACCTTCACACAATGTGGGACAGATTCATCCCCATAGATAAAAGACCCATTTCCCAAGAGTCATTAAATCAGGATGAAAGAAGTGCAATGCATCAAGAGACACAAAGCAACAGGATCAGATGAACCACATCCCCAAAGTAGTAGGTGCCCACAAAAGCTTGGCTCCTGCAAGCACTGCCTTTATGAACCACAAGCTGAGGCAGAATCAAGAAACTAGAATATGTACCAATTCTGACAAGAATTCAGAGAGGATTACTTATTTCCAAAGGATTATGAGAGACTGACTGACAGCTGCCAAGGCATATGATGATACTCAGGTCCGTGGGAAGGAAATAATTTTGTTTTGAATTTCCAGAGCTGGTATTGTTATACTTTAATGAGTGCAACCCTCAGTGGCATACAGTAAATGTCTCTAATGATTTTCTTTGCACAAGTGCTAAAGGAACAGGGGAGGTACAAAACATGCTGAGATGGAACTGAAATGAAATGCCTTCCTGTTATTTATCCAAGGGTTTTCCTCCTCCCACCACCTCCAGACATGAAAGTGATAAAACCTCAGAGCTGTGAGTCACCCAGAAAAAAATGAGCAACTTTTTTTCATCATGAAACTTGAAGAAAAACAGGGAAGTTACCACACAAGCAATATTTATGATGGGATGACAAGATAGAGGTAAGGCAGCACGTGATGATAACTCCTGTACCACATGACAGTCAAAAAAAACCCTCAAGGTCACTCTTTTGTCTCTTATAGGCTACTCAGCCCTTAGGAAGAGATAGGAAGAGAGCACCTAGATCATGTCCCATGCAGGCTGACAGACCAATGCACAGGCAGGAAGAACAGACACCATTCTGCTTCACAAAGGGAGATGCTGGTGGTCAAAGCAATGGTTCAAGACACAGCAGAAAGGCAGTGTCAGCCAAGGACTGAAACCACAGTGTCTAAAACTTGCTCCAGGTTTTGCCATAGGATCATCTATGGATGATCCATAGATCCATTCTGCTCCAGTATCATCTTCCCTCTCCAGGCTATCATCACCCCATCCCTATCTCTCCCCTGCCCACATATTTTCTTTGCAGTAGATGGGATGGGGAAGACTATGGAAGTACAGACTTGAGCTCCATCCTCCTGCACCAGCAATCTCCTCTGAGAAGTATCCAACCAATTGTTCCACATCTTGAATAAAAGGGATGGAGTCGCTGCCTTTAAAGACAGAACATCTTTTTGCAGTAGTAAAGACAGTGAAATTTAAAAGGTTTTGGGAGAGGTGGGTTGGTTTTTGAAGCAGAATTTAGACATTGCAGCTCACCATCACACTTTGGAGTCTGTCACTGTTCACTTCTCAGCCATGTGCATGGATCACCAGGAAGAGACTGCAGGAGCAATGCCCAAATTTTGGGTATGCATGGCGACATCCCTTTCAAGCCTTTCCATATATCCAGCATGTCTCCAACACCCTAAAGTGGGGGCAGCCCCCCTTCCTCAATTCCTTTAGGGCTCAAAGAGGGATCCTTCCAAAGAAAAAGGACTTCTTCACATCCTCTGCCAGTGATGCACCAGGGGAACTGAGCTGTGCAAATCTTCACCAGGAGTGGAGGATTTCCTTTTAGTACCACAAACCCTGCTGACTGATGATGTGGCTATGCAGGATGTTTGGCAGACTGGACATCAGCATGTATGGCTTTCCCTCCATGTGGTTAATGATTGCTCCCAACTCAGCTGTTGTGCCTGCAGCTGGAGCCTATGCAGCTATTCCTGATGGGGTGCCAGCAAAGCAGGGGCAAATTTAAATCCTAAAGCTGTGGGCCATGGGCAGGCATTTACAGTTATTGCCCAGGCTACCTTTGGAGGAAAGGAAAATACTACCTACCTTTCAAAATAGGAAAAAAAAAAAAAAATGCAGGCAAAGCCACCCTGCAGCTCCCAGACATAGCCCCCTTTCCTTCCCCTGGCATTTGAGGCAGGAGATCTGACTTCAGCCAGCCCTGGCACGACAAACGCCTGCTGGCTCTCCCTGGCAGTAGCAGACTGTTCACTCCTGGGGGCCTGTGTCAGTCCATACAGATCCTCGATTCAGCCTAAACCGCTTTGCTGGCATGCACTGGATTAAGCGCCCTGCACTCCCGTGACCTTAGCAGAGACAAGGCTTCCCGCCTGCACAAAGGCAGGCTTTGCCTAAAAACCAGACATCTATGACCAAAGACAGCTCTCTCTAAAGGTCCCATCCCACATAGCCAGCAGCAAGATGCAGCTTGCAAATGATGCAGAGGTCATAGCCTCCTCCTGTGACTGATGCTTCTGGCTGAAATCCATTTCAGGGCTATGATGAATAAATTATCCTGCTGTTGCAGCGCACAGAGCACAGCCTCTTTTATCTGCAAAACTGTGCTCCCTGAACTGTGTAGATTCTTAGATGGCACCAGCCATTTCCTAACCTTCCCAGCAGAGTCAGGCTGGTGTTTAAACTTGGATTCAAATCACAGTAAAGAGGAGACAGACTAGGTGAGCCTCCCTGTGCTGAACCCTGAATAACACAGTTTAGCACTTCTTTGCAGGTTTGACATACCTTAACTCTGCAAAACAATCTCGTCCTTTCATGGACTCCTTTATTTTTGTACCCTTTCCCTTGTGGAAATTCAGCCAGAAAATGGCACCATTGCATCATTCTAACCTCACCCATATGAGGAATTGTGCTGGGTGTCACTTTTTGCTGATCTTGCTACTGAAATTAAATCAGATTGTTACAAAACGTGTCTAGAACAGAGATGGAGACAGATCTAAGGCAATGATGAGCAGGGGGAGCCCGAGGGCATTACTTTAATTAAGATAATCCTATTTGTTGCTCATCCTGAAACAGGTTATGACAGAAATTATTTCAGTTCCTAGCCAGGCCATTCTAGGCAAGGAACTGTAAAAGGTCTCTTTTTTCCCTAGCCTTATTTCCTATAATCTGTGACAGTCACAAGACCCACACTGCAATCAGCAGCACGCAAGGATGCACACAGGCTGCAGGTGGGGGAACAAAAGCCAAACCTGCTGCTCTCTGGCGATGGCTCATGCCAAGGGTCTGAAAAAAGCTGCTTTCTTGCCCACTGACAGGTGGCTGTTTTGGGGTCAATGTCCTGGATGGGTACAAAACCTCACTCCACCTGCTGACATTTCACAACACAGAAGATAAGACAACAACCTAAGCCTCAATCAGATACTAAGATGCTGCCAAACACAAAGGCTTGCTTGCTAAGTCCCTCTTCATCAAGCAAGAGATATGATTAGATGTCTGCCAGCTCCAGCACATGAACAGGGACCAAAAAGGTTGGCCCTGAAGTCCAGGAAGTCCCAGTCTGCAAAATAAGATGGGTTTCTGTATCATTCAAGCAGAGTCAAAGTTAGGGCAACTTCCCTGTGAAACTGCTTGCGGTTCTTGCAACAAGATCTTTTTTCCCCTCTAATAAAGCACAGCATATCAAAATTAACATCAAAGGGAAGGTTCTTGTTTTCAATAAGAGGATTTTTTCAAAGATGACACCTTAGTCATTGTTAAAATAACACAGAGCGCCTGTCTTTGACATTTGAGTTTCTATCATGTCAGCCAAGTGATGAAAACAAACCTGAAGAAAACATGCAATGCAGATGTGGCAGCCTGAGCGCTCAGAGAAGGAACAAAACCAACCCACTCTGCTTTAGAAAAATCAGATCAAGGGCTTGTCACATTTACTTTAGCTAGAACAAAACATGTAGCCCTCTGACATGATTGTGATCCCAGCATAAGGTCCTTGAAATGCCACAGTTGAACTGCATCCAGCTGTGACAGCAGGAATATCTGAGTAGCTTCCATGCTCCTGACACAAAAGCATGGGATTTCACATCTAAGTGTAGGATACAATCTAATATTACTTTTTTTTACTAAAAGGCAGCACACTTCTTTTGTGCCTCTCAGTGTCTTTGCATTTAACTGTGCATGGCTGCTACAGACCTTACAGCCCACATTTGCCTTGGTGCAGGGCAATGGGTGGACAGGACTGAAACCAAAGCTCCTTTCTACTCCCCAGGGTCACCAGACTGCTCCCTCCCTGCTTGGGGCCAAGCACTGCTTCTCTGTTTGCTGGGCGAGGAGATGGCCATTTCCGGTCTCTCAGCATAGGACAATGCCATCTCTGTGTTCGAGAGTCATCAACCATTTACAGGCTGTTATTTATAACATCTTTTATTCTACTACAAGAGCTTTCTGGTTCTCTGACCTGAAGACCCTCAAAACCCACTTGCTGCTCTGACCCTTTGCCATCCAGCGGCTCTGATGACATCAGCTACAGCTTAACACCCCCACTAATTACCAGGGGAAATCCAAAACAGGGATCAGAGATCGCTACTGCTCCTGCCTGTCCCCACCATCTGACCCAGGAAAGCCAAGGTGTGCTAAAATCAATCATCATTACCCACCCCTAACACCCTCCAGGACCTGAAGGAATTCCCTGTACCCCACTGGAATTTGGTGGTTTATCCATAAGGTCACTAACCAATTAGTGCTAACTTCTAATTAGAAAGAACCAAGTCACAGGAGAGCCTCTGATTTTGCCTGAGGAGCAGCACTGATTAACAAAGTAATTAGAACCACCCTGAAGTGAAGGATTATAAAACCTCAAAGCCCACCTCCACCCCATCCCTGCTGTCATCAAGATGATTTTGTTTCTGGTGGGTTTTTTTGGTTTGTTTTTTTTTTTTTTAAGAGCGAGACTACAGCCGGTCTTTGGCTGGCTGAACTGGACATGACTCCTGATAGCTGGGCAAGGAGGATGCTCTGCTCGATGTTGTCCCTACAGCTATGCAGATATTTCTCTCTACATAGGCCTTTTAACCAAGCTCAAATTTCTCCCAAAGTCTCCCAGCAGGAGCTAGAAGCTGTCCAGACAAACACCACCGTCCTCCTGCTAAACACAAAGGCTGCAGAGGCCATGGCAACAAGGTAATGCCAGGCTTCAGACCTCTCCTGTGAAGAGTGCTGGAAGCACAGCAGGTCAGACACAACACTCCTCTCCTTACCCAGCAAGGGTCTTGGCATTAGGTTCAAAGGGGTTTTTGTTTCAAGAGGTTTGTAAGAGGAACATATAACAGATACTATTTATTAAAAACAATTCCGTTTTGAAGTGGTGTTTGGTGCAGAGTTCATTTTAACACCAAAGCCAAGACATAATGTTGGTGTCTCCATCCTTGATTTCCACAGACAGGTGTACACAGTATAATACCTAAGTGGCTTCTCACAGGCACAGCTAGGAGCAAAATACAAAACCTAAGTATTGTTCTAGACAAATAATTCTTCCCCCAGGGAGAATTACAAGGAACATCAACTGGGCCGTATCGGTCACATCTTCCACATCATTTCCAGGAGGTGGAGGCACAGAAGCGACCTGTGGTGTGCACTGCCCTCTGCTCTCACAGGGCAGGGAACCACCTGGGCACACAAACATCCCTGCTGTGCTTCTGTTGCACAGGGAAGCAGAAGTGCAAACATGGCAGTAGCATTTAGGAAAACCTTTTTAAAGCTATATAAGTCAGAACAGGACTTCTACCTCAACTGGTAACCCAGAAATTTCTAGGAAAGCTTTAAAATATTAAAGACTAACAAGTAGAATCAGGCAATGTTACAGAGATCTCTGGTTTTTTATTGACTTTTCAAAAGCCTGACTCATCGTAAGAATCCGTCACACCCACCCTTCCAGACATACACTCTTTCTTTTCCTCCTTACCTTGTCACTGTTTCTGTACTTGCCCCATTTCTTCAGCATCTTAAGCCACTTGTCCACGCGTTCTATTTCCTGCTGTCTTTGCTGGTGCAAGGGAAAGACAAGACAAATGTAAGAAAAAAACACCCCTGAAAACACAAAACTTCATTCTCTTAGGTTTAAGCTTTGATGCAAAGACCTCACATCAAGGATGGGAATAATCCACAGGTGTGTGTAGAAATTGGTAATTTCAGCACTTGGTAATTAAAAGCAGCATTGGTGAAAATGACATAGACAAAGCATTCCCAAGAGTATTCCCTGACAATAAAAATCTTTGCCGATCCAGCTAGACTCAAATCCTATATCAGATCAGCAGGAACATGATTCAATCTCATTTAGCAGGGTCCTAACAGAGGACATGCTCTCATCTCAGGGGAGATGAAGATGGAGATGATGGTTACCTACAACTTCCACCATCTTCCCTTGCACATTGCAGTTCCCTGTATGAGCCACAGCTGCTGAGCATTGTGCCAAAGCAGAGGGAAAAGCCCAGTTTTGCTTTAGGAGGTGCTTTTTCAATGCCATGTGGAGGAGGAAAGTTGTTTGACCCAGCAAAATAAAAGCTCCAGCAGCTGAGCATCATGCGGAGTCTCCACCTCTGGGCGAGCAGCAGTGACCAGTGGATGCTGGCTGCCTGCTTTGCTCTTACTTGCTCACTTGTTTCCTCAAAAAACATTCTTCCCTCCCCAGCTGGTGTGTAAAGGATTCCACATCCATGACAGAGCTGGCAGCTCTTACCTTCTCCTCCAAGGCGGTGCGGGTTGGCAGCTCCTGCTCGCTGGAAAAGCAAGGGGTCTCTGGTTACTGCATGGGCAAGAAAAGGTGTGAAGGAGCACAGGGTGCTGCAGCTCACAGACCACCTCAGACACCTGAGGGGGTATGTCCTGAGGACTTTGTGCCCTTCCTACAGCTGTCTGCAGTATGAAAGAGGCAAGGGAAGCACCATCCAAAATCCCACCACCCAGCAGGTGCTCTGGGGGGGAATCAAGCATTGGACATAACTGGAAATCCTGGGCATGTATCTCCAATACACACATGATCAGCTATTTAAAGGGTGAGGAAACAGAATTTCTGGACAGCAATTTCTTAAAACCCCCCTCCTGCATACTGAACACCCACTATTATAACTTCTGTTCAGAATCAGAATAAAAATACTTCTTTTTAAGCTTTCTTCCCAGGCACAGGGTCTGTATCTAATTCATGTCCTCCTTAGGATGGAGATTTCCTAAGGGAACCAAAGACGATCAGGTATCTTGTTAGTCTCTTCCTATACCTCCCTGAATCATCAAGTGCAAACACAAGGGCTTCACCCTTTGTGACACACTATGAAGGGACAGGAGCATCAGCCTGCACCTTCTAATGCCAGGCTTGTGGTAGGAAACCATTTCTGAGCCTTGTCTTACAGCAGATTGAAAGCATCAGTGTCTGGAAATGCACAGCTGAGGAAGGAGGCCCATTTAGTCTTTCCTCTTGCATTTGGGATTGATCAAGCCAAGCCACAGAGCAGCTTATGGGAGAGATGCTGGGCCAGTCATGCCCAGCGCAGAAGGATGATCCACAGACACACACAAAGGTCAGAGAGGAAAGGAGAGGGCAGGAGGACT
>VZUA01082274.1:5134-24722 GCA_013401035.1 Horornis vulcanius | reverse complement strand
AGCCAAAAAAATATTATAGAGGCCCTATAATTCGTCTTCCATATGATTTCTTTTCCTTGTGCATGACAGTAAGACATTATTCTGTCAGTGTGCATTTGCTGAGAATGTATGTGGATGTCATATAAACATCCAACCATTTCTGTAGTCTCCTAATTATTTTCTGATTTTCTACAAATATTATGGATATTATGGATTTGGATCAAATGATATTATGGATTTGGATCAAATGAATGTGACTTCATTATTCATTATTCATTATTTTAAGCTGGTTAGTTTTGTGAGTCTGGGGATTTTTCAGGGCTTAAAATAAAAAGAGAGGAGCAATCAAACATTCTGTTCAGTGATGACTCATTTCTTCAAGAGACCGTGACAAAAAAATATATGTATGGTTGACAGGAACTCTACCATTTGCAAAGGTGACTTTAGGGCTAAAATAAAAAGAGGTTTACAGTAATATTACAGCCTGTTTATAGTGTATTAGCACTGTAAATATGTCCAGACAGAATTACATCTTCTGTTTAGGCCACGTTCTACATTCTGATTAATAAGCTTAATTACTTACGTGGTCCTTTTCTTTCAGTAAAAACTCAGATTAAGGGAGAAGATGTACAACTTAGAGATCAAGGAAAAGAAAATTCTGGTAGTAGTAGTAGTAGCAGTGGTAGAATTACTAGTAATGGTACTGTTATTCCAAAAAATACCATCTTGGTTTGGGGTTGGAAGCAGTCTTCCTGGAGAAACAGATGCGGTTCTGTTGGAGTAGAGATAATCCTGTCCAAAAAAGGGTCCAGTGGCGGTGAGATGGGTCCAATCTTCCTCTGGAATCCAGTGGAAAACAAGATGCTTGGTGTTCCTGAGTCTGAGTTTTATCTAGGTAGGAATGCATGGGCCACCCCACTGGGTGGAGCATCTCCCAATGGGATGATGTAATGTGTCATGTCATTGGTGAGCCTTAATGGCCCATTATCAGCAGATATCACCCCCCCATAGGGAGGATGGGTGGTGAAAGAGATAAGAAACACTGCCCCACCTGGTTTTAACAGCTGGGCCATTATCTCCCTCCCCCCAGAGTAACAAAAGAGAAAGAAAAACATTTCCCCAACTGCTTTCAACAGATGAAATAGAACAGACATTTTTGGTTCCAAAACCCAAGACATACCCCTGCAGCTTTTTTCTAAAACTTCAGGTAGTTATATCTCTTAGGTACTGGAAGAGTATGAAATTCTTAGAGGTAAGATTTCTGCTATAAATTCTGCCTTACATTGGAAATTCTTGTAGCCAGTGGCCATATTCTAACCATATAAGCAATCTGCTTTCAAGATATTATTTATCAGTATGTCAAAGTTGGAATAAGAAATACCCTAGAGGTATTCAGTTTAATATTGGGGCTGTGTCCTGTTCATGGAAGTCAAACAGCTAACAGAACAAAATGAATAACAACCTAAAAAATAAGACTCTTTTACAAGCAGCAATGGCATCCCACTCAAGCTCACAAACAACACCTAAGATTGACAAAGCTCCAAAACAACCAAACCAAATGTTGCTGTCTAACCCAAGTCAGAAACCAAGCCTCACCCAGCAGCTCGCTCACTCTCCCATAAGGAAGATCAGAGAGACATTGGAAAGGTAAAAGATAGAAAGCTTGTGGATTTAGATAAAAAACAGTTTAATAGGGAAAGCAAAACTGTGCCCAGAAACAAAACAAAACAGGGAATTACTTCACTGTTTTCCATGAGCAGTCAGTTCTTTGGCCATCTCTAGGAGAGCAGGGCCCCATCGTGTGTAAAAGGTGACTTGGGAAGACAAACACGGTCACATCAAAGGTTCCACCTTTCCTCCTTCTTCCTCCCACTTTATATGCTAAGCATGATAGTCTGGAACCCCCCTTTGATCTGTTGGGGTCACCCTTCCTAGCTGTGTCTCTTCCCATGCACACCCAACCTCCTTACCAGCATGACAGTACAAAAAGTGAAAAAAAAAAAGCCTTTTGTAGATTGTTGATTAGAATTGTAGATTTTAATATTTCTCAAATAATAAAAAGCAACAAGTCAAAACATTTTCAAGATCCTTAGAGTGCAAATTAAACTATGAAAACTACAAGCAATTTCTACCAACAACGACCTACAGTGAGCCATTCAACCATAAACATCAAAGATGATTTGTATCTACTCAGGCTTCAATATAGCATACAGGCATCAGAAACAATTCCTGGGGTAGTGTACAGAGTATAGTAAAAAAAATGGCTACAAAAGTATTCCTTCCAAGTTATGCAGTCTGTTTGGTCAAGCCCTCACAAGAGATTAGGGTTTTACAACACCATAACCATCTGAAAATAGCTCAAGAGTATGAAATGTCTGTACCTACACAGCTACCGGTTCCATGTATAATACAGGGATCAGTTTAGATTTGCCATCTAGTCTGTGTTTTTCAATGGTTATGTGAAAGACACACAAGCAATGTAAACTGCTGGTGCAGTCAGGCAGAATACTAAAGGATCAATACAACAGTTTTCTGCTCTCATAGCCAGGTTTACAAGAAATTCCCTTTCAAAACCAGAGCTGGATTGCTTTACTTAATGTGTGTTTTGCTCTGAGAAGTCAGTGTGAAAATGCTTCCGTGAAGTTTTACCTCTTAATTGTTCCTGGATTTAATGTGCAGTTATCAAGTTAGATTTCAAGTTAATCCTGAGCAATTGACAAATTCATGGCATACACTTTGTTCCATTTTGCATGTGCTCTCATTGGTAATCATGAAACTATGCAGAATTAATGGAAAGAAATAACAAAAAAATGTTTTCAATTATTATATACAAGAAAAATGGCTTTTCTGTTCATAATGCATTTTATGTACAAGCCTAAAGAGATAACATATTAACAGATAATAACATATTACCAGAAAATAAATCCTGCACAGAAAAGAAAACAAATTAATTACTTTTAAAAATCATATTTCCAGTTAAATTTTTATTCTCTGCTAAATTTCATAAGTAGATGTACATAAGTACTGTGTGCATTTGATTCGGCAGTCTCAGAGACCTTCAATACTACTGATCCTATAAGAGTGGATAGAAGAAAATCTATACAAAACAAAAGAAAAATCTATGAACAGCACACATTGATGTGGGTGTATAGAAAGAGAAGGTTGCAGACAATAAAGTTTAGTCCAAGGCAAGTTTTGATTAAAAACTTCTCTAATTTTGGTTTCCTGGTTACGCACCAATTTGTGTAGTGGTTTGAGTGTTTATTCTTTTTCCCTCTGTGAGATAGAATCAGGAGAAAACTAAAAGCAGGCCCAACCTTAAAGGTAAAAA
Organism: Horornis vulcanius; assembly: GCA_013401035.1. Classification (NCBI taxonomy): domain Eukaryota; kingdom Metazoa; phylum Chordata; class Aves; order Passeriformes; family Scotocercidae; genus Horornis; species Horornis vulcanius. The sequence continues at coordinate 21,412 of VZUA01082274.1, read as the reverse complement.
GATAGATTTATTAACACACACTAAAAGAAGAAAATGAGAATCAAAATGAAACTTTCAAAACACTCCTCCTCCCCCCCACAAGTGTTTACTTTCCCACAAACAACATAAAGGGACAAAACTCAGAACTCTTAGTCAGTTACCACCCATAAAGTACTCTCTCATCAGTTCATTTGGAGAGAGAAATCTCTTTAGTTTGCCATGGAAATTCTCCACTGACAACATAGAACAGTTCTCTTTTAGATCTTAACTGTCACAAAAAACAGCCACCCAGGAATCTGCTTTTGTGACTACTCTCCCATTGGCAGCTTTCCCAAAATGCATACGGGTCAGGGACATAATCAGGGTGTCATTTTAAAATTGACAGTTCACACGCAAAGAACGTTCTTCATCTTGTGCAACAGATCTCTTCTCACGTCTTCATTGGCGCAGAGGGCTTCTTACCTCATTTCTCTCTCTGTTCAAACGTCTCATGGGATCACAAGATCACAGCTTCTAATTCAGTATTTACTCAGTCAATTACAGATACCTTTGCTCAATCCATCTCCCCAGTCCATATCGTCCATGGTTTAAAGGAATATTCTAGCATATTACAGTCTGTTACCATGGCTCATAAAAGATTTTCAGGCTAAAATGCCAAGGCATCTTCTCTATCTCTTCATCACTTAAGATATAACTTCTCTTTCACTGACTCTGGTATCTTCACACTGTCTCTTTAAATGTCTCCCAGTCTGACTTTTCTTGCACTCTAGAGAGGAGCAATGTCCTGCAAGTTTCATCTGTGCAAGGAAAGAGTTAGTATCTTGCCCAGGGCCTGTGGTGGTCCTGTGGTCTCTGTCCAGTGGCAGCCGCTAGGATTTCAAAGCTGCGGGGATGGGGGAAGAGAACTCACACCGACGGATCTTGGAGCAGCCTGGCTGGTGGATGCCTCGGGGACAATCAGGGGGAGCCCGGCATGCAGCTGCTATCAGGAGTCTGGCGGGCATCTCCCTCGGCCCGGCCAGCGATGTGGGGCAGGCCTTTAGGTTGGCTGGATATTAGCAGCTGTGGCTTCCCCTTCCCCTTCCCTGCCGGCAGCCGCGGCCCCGGGGCACAGCCAGGCCAGACTGGCTCCCCCCAGCAAGGAGGAGCAGCAGGGCCCAGCAGGCTTGGGCCACTCCACAGAGCGACCCCAGAGGGCTGGTTGTTACTTGCTCCTACAGCCGGAAGGAGAAGGGACGGCTCGGACACAGTCTCAGCTTTATACGTGTATTCACAAAGTTGCATCCAGCTTCCTCAGTGGTTAAACAATGTGTCAGTATCTTAGAATTGGCTTCTGTTAGGCCCCATCTTTTCCAAAACAATTCCAAGGTCCTTACAGGGAATTTTTTCCCTTTAACTAAAAACCAAGCTGTATTAACCCATGACACAATCAAAAAAATCCCATTTTCCATGAAGAAGTGGCTGTCTGCTTTTATAGTAAAATCCCTTACTAATTGTCAGTCTGATTCTGCAGTTAGACGGTTGCATCCACAAAGATTGTTAGTTGATTTCAAAAGGCTTTATTTATTAAGTTGCACTGTTGTATCAGGATTGGATATATTTTTAATTTCAATTTTTGTTCAAGAGGGAAAGAGGAGAGAATCCTAATAATTACCTGGTGAGTTTTTCTATTTTTAGATTTGTATTTATGTGTCTTTCAAATATCACATGATCTGCATTAAATGATTCTTTTATTGATATCTGAATGTTATCCTAAAGTGGGTAAACAATATAATTCTTCATGAGAATTCTTATTCAAAATGGGTGCTGAAGTATTATTAACAAATATAACAACCACAGCCAAAGGCAAAGTTATGGCTGGCCTTCATTTCTCTACTTTTCTCCCCTTTTCTCCTTCACATGGAAGGAAAGACATTGTTAGGACATGAAGAAATTAAGAGCAAAAATTAGTAGAGAGAAGATTAAGAAAATTAAGTATTGCAGTGTACAGATAACCAGACCAGCTAAGGAAGAGACATGTGTTGAGAAGTGGTACAATATTTATCAGGAGTAGCTTAACTCAGCACTTTGCCATTCAAAATCATATTAAAAAATTGTGAAACATAATTTCAAGAGTGAAGACACCTTTTAGTCCCATGAGTGTCTCCACCAGCATTTACAAGGTGCCATGTTACATGTCCTAGTGAACAATCTTGAAACAGATCACTACAGAAGCAGATTGAGACAACACACTTTTTTCAACTTTAACCTAAGTTGTGAGTAAACCACAAGAGTTTTGTCAAACATGGGAACAGACTACCTGGAGAAGTGGGCTCCAAACCAATGGGTGTTCAAGAGACTTTGGGACAGTGTTTCTAATAACATACTTCAGTTTTTGATCAACCCTGAACTGGTCAGGCAGTTGGACTCAGATGATTGCTGTAGGATCCTTCAAACTGAAATCCTCTCCTCTCCTCTCCTCTCCTCTCCTCTCCTCTCCTTTTGCTAATACACAAGAATATAACAGCAAATTGTTATATTATACCACCTGCCACCATATTAGCAATCATATTTTATGTGATGGCACATGTTCCTGCAGAAACCTTGGGCTTACAGGGGAAGGGATATGTATGCATAGAAATTTCACATTGCCATAAGCCATTCCAGACTGGGGAAACAATCCCCACCCACACTCATTAACAGAAGCTCAAAATGAGATTAACCCCACCTCCGGCATGCTTTATTGAGCCACGATTTTTCAGTTTCATCTGTTCTTCAGAAATGGCAGTTCATCTAGCAACCAATCCCATTAGATATTTTTAAACTGTGAGAGGAGTTAGCTGGAGCTCTTAACAAATTGTTCCTGTCATCTACCATCAAGTTCCCATTATCATTGACAGCAGGAACAACCCATGGCCAATACTCATTTTCACTTCCAGCTGAGAGAAAAAGTTCCCCCTAAAAACTTCATTTCAGCTAAGATACACATTTTATTCAACTGAACTACACCAGCTGAGGATATACTCATCCTCTTGAAAAAATATAGACAGAAACTACATTTTTTGGTCCTTGTATGGTGACTGAAGTGAATTTTACCAGAAAAAATCAACTTGGGATTCTCTGTCTACTTTAAAAATTGGTAGACCATAAATTACTATAGATTCAAAGAAACATGTTCTAGCAGTTTACCAAATACCCACTTTGGTCAATGATTTGCAAAAGTGCTTTGATATTCAAGAAAAGCTTTGCTCTAAACTTTCATAAAGACCTTCAAAAAACCAGGTGACTGGGTAGCCTGACTCTCTGCTAGTAAAACACAGAGCCATGGAGAATGGAGCAGACTCTCTGGTGGTGCTTGTGAAACATACTCATGAATTGTCCAGACATCCAAGTTGTCAGCAGTCCCTGATGTGCTGGGTAGAATTCCTGCTAGAGATCACATCTTGTAGGGCCCAGCGCCATCCTCAGGTGCTATTTTTTCAAACAGACCTAGATGTTGAGTACAAAAGTATTGCTGAGCCCTTTGAAAAAGTTGTCATCAATTGGCATGAAAATACTCTCAAATAACTCCACCAAATATAGTGATCACTTGAAAACCTTAATTTTACTTCCATATCTCTTATGTTGTGGGGTTGTTTGGTTTGGGCTTTTTATTTTTGTTAATGAGCCTGAATTTTGAAAGAGTCCAAATTTTTTCTGAAGGAGTTCAAATACCTTGGTAAGTGTGGCTCAACAGAGTGCAAAATAGAAACCATTCTATAGCATACCATCAATGTGGATTTTTTTTTTTTTTGCCTGTGTGTACGTTTGTCTTGTATACCATCTTACAGCCTAAGCTTTCTAAAAAATATCTTTGTTCCATTTTCTCCTATAACATTAAGGACTAAACAATATAAATATTACTGTTTGGCACATTCAAAACAGGCTTATGTAGTTTTTCTATCTTTCCTTAAAAAAAAATCTCTATAATTGATACCTTTCCTTAATACAATACTTTGAGAATCAATGAAAATTTGTCCTGAAAATACCTGGAAAACAGACATAATTGTCTGACCACTTCTCACACAAGAGGAACTGCCCACATTTATAGGTTAGGGTAATGACAGAAAAAGGAACAGCTTATGTGTCTTTAAGATCTCTTCATCTTCAAATCTGAAGGGACAGAGAAGAAAATAACCTGATAGTGGGCAATGAACCCACAGGAAATATCATGGCAAGATAAATTTAGAGTCTATAGTTTAATCCACAGCAAAGGCAGTCTTCCAAATTGCTCCAATAGCCAGTATTCAGTCAGACATCCTCTAAGATCCTGGTAAATGTCTTTTCTGTCTGTCATACAGTGTTTCTAAGTTCGATGAGTTAGTTTTGGTCAGCTACCTACCCCAAGTCAGCTGAGACCTGTCTGAGTGAGTAAAGCTCTCCCATTGGAAGTCTGGGTTCAGTTACTATCCTGCTTTCTCCCATACCTCTATGCTCTGATCTGACTGGCTCTCTTTTATGCCTTGTCCAGTCAAAGGGTTATACCTTTATCAGTGGCCCTAATATTTATGGTGTAAAAAAGAAGTGTTATAAAACACAAAATGTTTAAATTTGTGTGAGTGTTTAATCTTTTTCACGACCATAAACATGGTTGTGAAAAATTTAAAAAATTGTTTTGTATTAACTTGTCTGACCACTCCGAATCCACGCACAAAAGCATACAAATGCTGAAAGATTTAATATCTCAAATTAAAAGAGACAATAAATCATAGTTAGAAAATTTGTTTGAAAGATAGAGCTTTGCATAGTAGTTAAGGGAGCTTAGCAAGATAAGTTTGTATGTATTGATTGTTGTAGTGGTAGCATTAGTAATAGCACCTTGTATTCTTCAGTGTGCTCGACGAATGATGAACAAAATGATCAAAGAAATGTACAAAGGAAACATGTAAGAAATAGAATCACAAAAAGCTCTCAAAATCTTACAGAAGTAGTGGATGCAATTATAAACATAGATGAAAGCTTTGAATTAAGACCTTAGAACAGACAAGACTTACTAGAAAAAGAAATAGCAACTACTACCAGATTTCACTTACGTCCTTAGAATAGACCATACATTTTACAATATTAAAATTGCTGTAGATTAAAATAACAATGCTTAAAGCAAGCAAAAGAAGTACCTTAAACAAGCAAAATGAAAGATACATTAAGTAGTGAGAGACTTTAAATTTTGCTGATGTGTCTTTGTGTAGAAAACTTGTAACGTAAAATAGGTAATAAGCGACAAAATTGAGAAAGTTTCTCTGTATTTGTACAGAGGGAGAAAATTGTGGGAAATAGTAAAGTGAGAAGACTTTCAGAAGTTGTGAAAGCAGGCCTTGGAAACAGAAGGAGCAGAGAACTTAGAGCTAGCTGCAGATGCAATGCTTGAAAATAGAGAAGATATAATAATACAGCAAGCAAAGACATAAAACAATAATTTGAATTTTTAGATTTGGCTAAGGTAAACCTTAAGACTGCATAAAAATATGCTTAGCAAGATAGTAGAAGGTTTTAAGCTTAATAATGGAGTATTGGCTATTGTTTATAGAAAGCATACAAATAAGCATTGTTTGAAGAAGATGTATGTGTGCTTTTAGTGATTGGCTAAAACAATTGTTTGTAAGCTTTAGCAATATGCTATGGGCTGGAAAACTTTTTAAATGCCCTGTAACAAAGAAATCTTTGGCTGCTGTTGGCAAGACATGAGCTGTTGCCATCTTTCAATTGTTTCACCCTGTAATGAGACCGATGTTGCAATAAAACTCAAGGATCATCTCCCAGCAGTCCCGTCCCATATGTGAAAAATGCCAACACATTTATGGTGTAAAAGGCGAGTGTAATCACACTTACTCACGACTCTTATTGCTTGAAGAAATGTACGCAGGACAGATCATGGGATACTCTGTCAGGAAATTCAGCAGCCAGGAAAAGCTGTGCGTGCATTGCTGTTGGAACCTCATTTCTATCACTGCAGACAGTTTATTCTTGCCCTGGTCTCTTGAAACTGTGGGGTCAATGAAAGTCTTGCTGTGACTAAGAGGATCCATCCTACAAGTAACAGTTAATGAAAAGGTAAGATAGTAATCTATACAAGAGTTGAGGAATATTACTCATTATGATTAACCATTGTTTCTTTGTCAGGTTTCCATCTCTACTAAATGTTGCCAGCAGATATGAAGGGGAGCATAAAGGTTGAAATCAGATGGTATCTGAGTTCTGATTGAACAAAACCAATGCTTTTCATCTTCCTAGTATTGCTGAGAACAAAATCTGGGAAGGCATAGAAAAAAGAAACAGCTTAAAATGCAGCAATCAGGCTCACTTCTAAATGCATAATGTGGATGATATTGAGGTGAATACCCAAAAGGAAACTTGAATAAGCTGGTTCTGGCATTTAGATATTTACTGATTCCAAACTGTCTTTGTGAAAACTGCAATTTCGAAAGCATAGAAGCTTAATTCAGTATGCCCTGGAATACAAAAGTAGAGAAGTGTGGTATCATTCGACTGATTTATTCTGCTCCTTTCTTCAAGAATGCTGTATTTTATTCTCTTGAGAAGCCTTGTACCTTTCAGAAAACCAGACTGTGAAGTTAACCAGGTATTGTCAATGAACCATCACCTTGCAACTGGATATTAATTTGATGAGCTGATTCCTTGTGACACGGTTTTTAAGATACAGGTAATGCAAATGGATAATCTATATGCTTGTCAATAGTTTTGGAAAGCTTATTTGTCATCACCCCAAAGTTTAGAAGCAGGCCAGCTAAAGTTTTCTCATCAGTGAAAGGCATTTTGGAGCAAATAATAGCAGCTTGCTGGGCTATGACTGAAGCAGTGGGGTGGTGAAAGGACTAAAACACCCCCAAATCCAGATCCGGATTCAGATCCAGTTTTTAATCCTTTTAAAAGTCAGCAGCATTCAGTTGCAGTAGTTTGTTCAAAAGCATTTAGATATTTGTAATTAGTGGATTACAGTTTCTTGGAGCTACCAAAACCTACAACAGAGAACATAACTCATTACTTACATTTTATGAGATTCAGATCTTGCTTTATAATTCTGGTAGTTTGCAATCAGTGGAAAGAAGCAATTGAATGTTTTTTCTGATGGTCCTGACCTTGTCTTGATCTATGCTGGGGTAAAGTGAAATGAAGATCTCTGTTCCTAAATGTTGTTTAGAAGGAGGTGCTTCCAAATGCAGAATCAATTGCTGTGTCACCCTTTCATGGCAGCTAAATGATACTGTAAGAATCAAATACAGATGATGCTCTTTGTCCTTGAGATGCGACAGCTCCTTCAACTTAAGGTAACTTTATGGCTGCTCTAATGTGTACCTGAAGATATATTTGATTTAAATTACTTTAGAATAATGGGTCAGAAAGAGCACTTAAATGCCTTCCTTACTCAGCTGTCTCAGCTAGTTAATTGCAGCCAAGATTCCTGCAAGGAGAACTGATACTTCACTTAAAAAGCAGGAAGACGCTTCTGCAAGGGCTCTAGAGTGAATTATAGGCCACAACAATAATCAAATCCAGTAAAAATCTTGCTCAATGTTCAAAGATGTTTGGATCAAAGTGTTACTTTCCCAGTGTTTCTGTCCAATCAATCATTGCTCCTGTGATAAAAAAATTATATGTCATCAAAAAACTCTATGACACCTTTTTCCCCTGACATTTAGACCATGTTTCCTAGAACTTACACTGGACAGTGATCTTTCTTTGAAGACAAGAATGCTTTACTTTGAATATATTGCAGTAGATTTTCTATTTGGTTTGAATTATGTTGGTTCTGCCTGTTTTGTTGTTTTGTGGTTTTTTCCAGTGTAAAACCTGTAGGAATGCAAGTGGGATGGGAATTACTAAGTAATATACTGACTCTTCTCATATTCCTTCCAGCCAAATATCAGTCATGGTATTTGAGTACAACATGTACAACTAGATTTCATGAGTACCTTTTTATACCCTCATTTTTTATGCTCTTCTGATGGTTGTGCTTTATCCAGAGCTTAAGTAAATTTAGGACTAAGTAAGCTTCAATTTTGCAGTCAAAGAGACCCAAGTATGAAGATATGACTAGCTTATTCACACTAATTTTTAATGGATGCTCATATTCACATTTTCAAATGTAAAAGAATAGATGAATAATCACCTTCATCTCCAGACTAGCTGATCTCTGGACCTTCTTATATAACTTATACTCAAGGGTACTTTGTACTCCTTGAAGAGCAAAGAAGTCTCCAAGTGCACTTAAACCGAACCAGTGAAGCACTGACTTTCTGCTGGATGTCTCCCTCACCTCTTTGCACATCAAATGCTTAATATCCTCTTACCCCACCTCTACTTCCTGCTTTTTTTCTTGCTATGTATTCCTAGTTCTTGATTCTCCTAACTTTTCCACACTAACATTCTCTACTTCTTTACCCAATCCTTCTGAAAAAAGCAGCAGCCTGTTCCCTGTCTTTTTTTCTTTCAGAGTTATTACTCTAATGGTGGTGAATCTGGACATTGTTCATACACTGAAAATTATTTATGAGTAGTTTTCAATATGGGTAAAAAGAAAGATAAATCCTGAAAGACTTTCACCTTTGACAAATGCTATTTCAGATAAGGAAGATGTTACATGAACCAACCATAGCATACTCCCAAGACAGCTTACTTAAGAAAATGTAAAAACTGGGGAAAAAATGGAATCCCTGTCCTTTGGGAAATTTCAATGTTTAATGTTTGTTTTCCAGCTAGCATATATCTCCTTGTCAGCAGTCAAAAGCAAGACCATCCATTTAATGCATTTGTAGAGTTGATGGGTCAAGGTCATGAGAACTGATTACCTGATGCTCCCAAGAAAGAGAAGTATTTGGAGAACCAGGATGCATTGATCCTAAATGCTCCAAACCCTTTCCTGAGGCTGCAACACTTGGGGTAGTAACCAAGCACTGCTTCATTTTGCACAGAATGTATAGGTCTTTTTGTCCAGGTGGCAAGAGAGAAAGGCACAAAACCTGATGCTACTACAGCAATTAGTAGTGGTTTCTAAGATGCAAGAGGTCCAAGATTACTTCCATACCCAACAGATGTAGTAAAAATAGGAACCCTAGCTCTTTACCATGCTCTGGTCCACATTGCTTCTAATTTACCTTTTATGTCAGTAATGCTCCCTCCCCCACTCCTTTGGGATCACCAAAAATTCAGCCTTTTCTCTGGAATGCCCACATGAATAACACAGAGGTTATTCAAGAGATTGTTCACGCATCTAATGTTACCTTCCATAAGCAGCAATATAAGAACTGTGATGAAGACAGAGAAAGAAAATCTTATAGCACTGAAGGTTTTTAATTATCTATATAAGTATTGATGACCAGGTTTATTACTGGGCACGTGAATGACTAGATAGCTTATGTAAATTTAATTTTGCATTTGTATGAAGAAAATTGATTGGACATGCACATTTTCAGATCACACAACACTAAGGGACCAATTCTAATCTCAAATGAATAATTTTTAATGTGACAAATCTTTACTATCTTGTTGCTGTCATTACAAAAACCAGTTGCAAGAGAACTGTTCACTCATCACCTGAGATCCCTTGTTCTCTGAAAAATGTGCTAGGAGTAACTTCTATGGATGTAATATAACGATCTAAATTTCTTTAAAATGTAACTCGTAAAAAAGTATACCTAATTGAAAGAAATATTTTTAAACTTAGTGTCCATTTGATGATGTAATCCCTTCTCTGCTTCTCTATCTATATTGTTTCAAAGACAACATTGAAAAAAACATAACTTTTTCAGTTTGTACAAGTTTGACTGCTTTTTTTCCATACTAGTCACAAATTGATTCAACATAAGAAGCTTCAAGAAAACTTTAGAGATCTTTAAGAGGTGTGTTATTCCCAGAAAAAAAGTGTTCCAAAAATGATACTGGAACCAAGGAGTTCTAGAACAAAACTTTCCATAAAACATTGTAGACAGTACTGTAGCCATGTTGTACAGCTAAGTAATTTCTTAAAGTCAGGGAGGAAGAGCAGTATGTAGGAATAATTAATAGAAATGGAGTTAGAGTCATGGAATAGAGGGATGAAACCTTCATTAAAATTAATGTTCTAACAGTGTTATTCAGTAAAACTGAGATGACGAATATATATTTTCCCTAACATAATAGCTGGTCTACCTGCTAGAACTATTTTTTAATGTACCTTCTGTCACTTAAGATGTCAACCACTTTGAAAGGTTGATGAAAATGGCAGGGGAGAGAGACAAATGACACATGGCTTGGCAAGTCAGCGTGCTATTCTAAAACCTAAAATGGGCAGGACAGGTTAGTGGATAAAGAAAGTGTGAACACAACACAAAAAGAGTTAAAAAGTAAAAAAAATTGAATCTCCAAGAAATTACAAAGTTAAAGATTGTAACTTTGGAGAAAAAGGAGAATAAGATTTTTAAAGCATGGCTTATTATCAAATTTCTGTTATCTCCTTTTTCAAAGCACTAACTCATGTTCTTGAGTTGCTCTCAAAAATAAATATAAATAGAGAACTTTATTTTAAAAAATTTAAAGCTGAGATTAACTAATTCTGTTTATTTCAGAAAATAAAGTTTACGAAAAGCAGAGCTGGCAGAAGGGGTGGGCAAAAGTCCAGTAAAAGAAGGCGGAGATGCAAGAAAAAAAAATTCTGTCATTAATGTTAATGAATTTCATCCTTGCTATTCTGGAGCTGGGTTATATTTCATGGGGTTTTTGGTTGTTCTTTTGGTTGATTGGTCAATTGCAGTTTTGGGGGTCCTTTCATTGTTTTATTTTTGTGAGGTTAAGGCTAACCTAGGGATCATGGGGTAAAGATTTTTTTTTTTTTCTGTTCCTGCATTAAAGACTGTTTCAAATGGAACAGATAAAAGATACAAAGGACACTGGAAAAAACAGTAATTGAAAGCAGACCAGAGTTTTACTTAGGGCTACAGAGCTAAGAGCTTTCTGAGATAGCATGCTGTTGAAAGGACATGGAAATTTTGCTTCAGCTACAGGCCAAGAGCAAATATGAAGTTTAACAAGGACAAGTGCTGGATTCTGCACTTGGCATGGTGCAAAACTGGATGAATGTACACTCTGGGGAAGGAGATGCTGGAAGGCAGTGCTACAGAAAGGGACCCGCGGATCCTGGTCGATGGCAAGTTTACCATGAGCCAGCAGTGCCCTGGCAGCCAGGAGGGCCAAGCCTGTCCTGGGGGGCATCCAGGACCATCAGCAGCTGGGCAAGGGAGGGCATTGTCCTGCTCTGCTCTGCAGTGGGGCAGCCCCATCTCAAATCCTGTGTGCAGTTTTGGGTGCCACAACATAAAAAAGACATTAGTCCATTAGAAAGTATGCATGAGGATTGGTGAAGGGCCTTGAGGGGAAGCTGAGGAGCAGTTGAGGTCACTTGTTCTGTTCAGCCTGGAGAAGAGGAGACTGAGGCCAGACCTCATCAAAGTCTGCAACTTCTTCATGAGGGAAAGAGGAGGGGCAGACACTGATGTCCTTTCTCTGGTGATCAGTGACAGGACCCAGGAAATGGCCCGAAAGTGAGTCAGGGGAGGGTTGAGTGGGATATTAGAAAAAGACTTTTCACCCAGAGAGTGGCTGGGCACTGGAATGGGCTCCTCAGGGAAGTGGTCACAGCACCAGCCTGAGAGAGTTCAAGACGCATGTGGACAATGCTCTCAGGCACATGGTGTTACTCTTGGGGATGATACTGTGAAGGGCCAGGAGTTGGACTTTAATGTTCCTTGTGGTTCTCTTCCAACTAGGACTATTCTGTGATTCTGAGTGCTGTGTTGGGTCAATTGGTAATAGAAGAAAGAGTCCATCTTTTAGGAGCTCATCAGAACTTTGTTTTTCAGACTTTCAAGAGCTGTTCATCTTTAAACTGTTTTTCTGTCCTTTCTTCTGGCATTACATCTTCCTTGTAATATTGGCTAAGATATTTACTGTCTAAAAGCAAAGTAAAATTAAATTACATAAATGTGATTTTATCTGCAACAAAATTGAAACATTCAAATTAGTCAGTTCAATGGGAGGTGTGGATTTCTGAGGAAGACCTAAAGGAATGCATTTTACTTCCTACTTTGTATGTTACTTTCTGATCACTGGAGACCAATTGAACACAGAATTACTTTGGATCAAATGAGACATTTTATCTTTGACCTCCATACAAGCTAAAATAACACTTTACAAAGTATAGTGGCATCAGAGGGTAAGGATCTAGCTGGGACATATAGAACAAGTTTACTTTATTCTCCTAACTTTCACAGTATGGCACAAGAGCTCAAAGGAGCAAATATCTTCATGGCGAGTCCACTAGAGTCTTTGGCAAGACTTCTCTTCCAGAAAGTAGAAGCAGATGTGTTCACCCCATGATGCTATATAATTGCTCTGAAAGATACTATGAACAAAAAGCCTCCATAAAAAATGTATTGTTGGTGACCCACAACCACAAACTAGAAAAAATACTTTTCCTAGGGATAAAGAATAAAATTCATGAAGACACCCACATGATTTAGAACCCCAAGTTGGGCCCAAGTTCCAAAACTGAAGTATGTTTGTAAACTCAAATCCTCAGGGGAACACTGGACTTAATACAGGATGCAATAAACTCAGTGGTGCCAAAACTAGATTGCTACCAGTACCTGAGCTAAATTAATTTAAAATTGGCTCATCTGTGATTGCAAGACTACCCTAAGGGTTATTGACTTAAATGCCTAATAAATTTATGAAAATGTGGCTTGGGATTCTTAGCTGGCTTAGACCCTTTGGAAACATATTGGGTATGACTCAGCCTTACAAGGCCCCAAGAATATTTAACTACCATTGCCGCAAGAGGAAAGTGGAAGTATAAGAAGAAGCACAAGTGTGAGAGTCAACAGAATGAAGAGAAAGAGGTTTTTGTTTATTTGCTTGTTTTAATGTAGCAACTTCTGTACAATGTTTATTTTTTAATAAAATATAAAATAGATTTCATCATTAATTTATTTACAGATGGATTTGATGATCTTAAATTTGTTTTACATGTTCTACATGTTTCTATGATTTTATGGCTTTATCTAAGACCACAGTTATTATACATGGTGTTTATATATTTCTACATATATTATATATGTCTGCATACATTATATATGTCTACATACATTATTGATACTGCTAAGTACAACATGACAAACCAAGTGGTTAACCAGGCACACATCCAATGCACAGTGCTAAGAAACATGCATATAATGATTAATGGACTGAAAAAATACCACATATAGAGTAATCATCCTTCAGAATATTCCCACATACTCTAGATAATTAATTGTTGATTCATCACATTTTACTGCATACTTTGTCAAGTAAAAGAATGTTCCAAAATATGTATGTACTCTCAAAAGGTATCTGTTCTTGTACAGTAACCATGCATTGTTCAGCCTTGTCAACAAAGAGGTCAGATCAGAGAAATACAGTTGCTAACACAGAAGTAACTTCATGAGAAAAAATTAAAGACCAGTATGTTGTGGTTTTCATGTTCTAACAATTTTTCAGAGCAAGAATACCTATAGTTTGCTCCAATATTAAGCTGTAGCAATAACATGCAAGAATCGTGTTAAAAATGTTTCCATTTAATTTCTGGTGAATACTATATCCTGAAGTTACCTCATCTAATCTATTGAAAGCATTATTTCAGCTTAATTATAAGAGTTTTCTGTGATGGAAAGGCAAAGAACTGCTCAGGAAAGTCAGCTCTCTTCTTTTGGGGTTTCTTGACAAGCTTTAGCAGACCACAAGTTCTGAGTGATACTTGGCCCTATTTTTCTGAATTGTTTTACCACTTGCCCAAGTTTTTGTTCACAGCTGCTCCATCCTATATACTCTCCAGCTGAAAGTCTTCCACAATGTTTGGTGGAAAGTATTTTGGTTTACTGATTTGACACATGTAGAGTAACTCTTTTCTAGTATTTTAATTCATCTTCTGATCCTTAAAGCTGCCCTGGGTTTATTAGTGAGGGACATATTATTTGGAATTGTGACATTACCACAGTTTGCAGTAATGACTTCTAGTTTACTTTTAACTAGGTAGGCACATATTTTTTAATTCTTGTGTTTCAGTTTGATATCATTGAGACTAAAATATATTTGCCTGGGCTTATTTAAGGTGAAGAGTCCCTTCAGTATTCACATTATTACTTTTGTCACTTTCTTTTTTCTAATCTGTCTTGTAAGGAACTCATATATTAATTTTTCTTTCAGTTAAAATGGCACAGGTCTGATAGTCCCCCTCATTACCCAAACTGTTATTTCTCCCTCTGGCCTAACAAACTGTATTAAATGATGTTTCTTTTGGGGTAGTCCAGCAATGACATTCTGAGTAATGTTTTAAACCATGGGTCTCAAACTGGATTTAATTTACATTTATTAAGACATGTATGGTATGGAAAATTAATTATTACTGACTGTTGAACATGAGTTTTGAGAATTAATAGTTAAGGAATGAATAGTATGTTTATTATATTGAGGATTGCAGAACATCAATTATATTTCTTTCCAGTAATGAAGTGCTATTTGGTTGACATAAGTTAATTATTTAGTCAGGTTTAAAAGAATAATTATCTAATCTCTGTAAACAGGCTCTGTTAATTAAAACAAACAGATTGAAAGCCGCACACACACAAAAATTAAATAGATTTTTTTTTAACTATCTCTTTCTTTCCTAAATATTTTTCTACCTGAAATTTTGAATTTCATGACTTCTGCAAGGGACTCCAAATTAACTAGTGTCAAAATATATTTTTATCCATATATTTGTACTCAATCCACTATCAACAAGGGATAAATTAGGTATCACATTTTAAAAATACAGGTTTTTTTAAGGTGTAGATTTCGGTGGGAATTTTTTGTTTGCATGTTTGTTTTGGTGAGTTTTTGGGATTTTTTTGGTTTGTTTGTTTTTTTCCTTTTTGCTGTTACGGGGTTTTTTGCCATTTTTGTACTGAAATAAATCTGAAGTAAACTACTACATTAAAAGTTTCCTNTTTTTTTTTTTTTTTACAGTCTAACATTACAATTAAATTTTTCATACATTTAAAATTTCCTGACTGGTCTTTAGATCATTTCATTTTTACATGATAAATCTTGCAAAAATATATTAAAGTATTTCACACAGATATTTAATGACTCTTTCAAAAATTGTTAACTACTGTCAGTACAATGGACTTGATTGTTCATCATCTTGCTCCTTCTGCACTCATTGGCCTTTGCAAAATGAGGGTAAGCAAACGCAAAACATGGCAAAATATTTCATTAATCTATCTTACTGTTCATAAGTATGAGTACTTAAAGAGGAAGTAAAAGTGACCCCTGTCCCTTCAGAATATATCTCTTTTCTTCTACTTTCCATTCCTGATTATGAGGCTGATCACATGCACTGAAGTATAATTTTAATTCTTGTAGTTCTGTCAGAAAAAAAAATTCCAAAGTTCAATATTGTTTATATTCTTGAACTGATACATGTGTATGGTATTAAATGGTTTGGTATTCTGTTATTCTATTGTTTTGATTGGGTAGCCAGTCCACTTTCTCTTCTATAAGCTACTATAATGAGGCTATAAACAATGCAGGAGTCTAGTGACCACCCAATCAAAGTATAAAATATTGAAAAGGTCGAAAGAGTGCAGCACACTACTAAGATTCATTGAATATAAATTAGACATTAAACTCCTGATATCTCATTCCCTTGACTGAGTAGTAATGAAAATGGAAAATGGCAGAAAATTAATCCTTTCTCATTAAAAGGCTTGTAATGAGAATGTGGAACTTAGTAGTAACATAACCTGTTCTCATTACAGTCTTCAGGAAAGGGTCTTTGTGGTTCTTCTTCAGATGTCATAGCTGTTATCTTTTTCTCCATAATAAAATAGTACAGTGACTGTGGTTACATTGCATACTACTCCTTTGCATAGGTTTTCTGCACTGCACAACTGGCCTAAAGTGCCATAACCCTTTTCATTCATTGACACTGGAATTTCTGCTGTAACTACACTTCATATTAATGCAAACTTTTATCTGTGTCAGATGTATTTTCTGCATAAACAGTTAGATGCCCACATCCTATTGAATTTCAGCGTAACTTTCAGACTGAAGTTTCTCAGAACATTTTGCAAAATCTAGCTCAAGAGAAAATTAATAACTTATCCAAATAAATATGTGTACACTTTGTCATTGATTGCAAATTATCAATGGGACAAATACCAAAAATGTGTTTACATACCTATACACAAACAAATTTCTGACAGAAAAGGA
>VZUA01082272.1:33405-47376 GCA_013401035.1 Horornis vulcanius | reverse complement strand
CTGGTCGTGCTTTCAAACCAGCACAGATGCTTACCCTCAAGATATTTTTCATTTCTCTGTTACTTTAAGATCAAAAATTCCAGCACTCTCTGCTATCTTCCATCTTGGTTTCTGCCACAAAACCAGGAAGAGCACCATAACAACTCTTCACCCTATATAAAGTCAAGTTTCTGTTGGATGTGGTGTTTCTTTCTTTGGCAGCATTTTCAAATTTGCTGTGTTCCTGACTCTGGTGACAGAAAGTGATCCTAGAAAGATGCAAAAAACTTTTTTTTCACATGGCTTCAGAAGTCCCCAGCTAAGTAGGGACGAGCTACAAAGACTCAAGAGTGTCCATCCCGGCTTGTGGCTTGCTTGTGGTAGGGCACTCTGCTACAGCACACACCTTAATTTTCTACAGCAGAGTAGGAAGGATTTAAAACCATCACCCATGTTATGCCAAACTTCTCTTTCAAGGAACTGAGGTCTTTGTGCATAATAGTGATATGCCAGTTGATTCATAAAACTCAGACAAGTGCTGGTCTTCTATCTGTAATGGAAGAAAAGTAAGACTCATTAACTGAGTTCTGTTGCTTTTGTGCATTTTAATTGATACTTCCTTGTCAAATCTATAAATTGTGAATTCTTTAAATTTTAATAATTTATAAGTTAATGAAGTTAGCTAACTCTTCAATTAACCCTTTTGAAAAGAATAATAAATACCCTTGAAGAATAGAGAATATCCTTTATTCCTGTTACCACTTCAATGCATACTTATAAGATTAAATTTCTTTCTGAGCATGTCTGCTTAAGCAGGAGCACAAACTTTGTGTCAGCAGCCTCTTTGTCAGCTGCATGTGTGACTATCCCACCCAAACATTTCCCATCCAATACCACCACACACTCTTCTGGACTGCTTGCTGCTTTCCTTGCAACAGGAAACTGTGGGCTGCTTTCCAACAGACCACAGTTAAGGTAAGTATCATTGTGTTTGAAATAACCTTGGTATTCATGTGAAGCAAAGTTCTGCCTTCCAGAAAACCATGGACAGCCTTCAAAAACACTACACAACATGGTGCAGATGACAAAGATCTTTTAAATATCTGTCTACGTGTACAGCTACCTAGCTGTCCACACCAGCTACTCAATGAGAAACTTGTTGACTGTTCTACAAGACAGCTACAAACTCACCAAACCGCTGAGCTCAGTGTAGTGATCTTTTAATCTTCCTCATCAGTTGAAGAACCCCTTTTCAGAGCAGTCTCCGCAAGATTTGGGCAAGAATAGAGCAGAATTTTTCAAGAGGACCTCCTTCCCCTCCCTTGCAACAGTGGAGGGCTGAACTCTTGGCATGGGCAGAAGGAGTTCAGTGGGTTTGGATCCGAGCAGTGACATTTCACAATTCCCATGTCAGGAACCCTTAACACATTGTCCCTTTCCAGGAAACTTTTCTAGGAAAGTCCCTAGGCTAGACAGTCAATGAATTAAGTGCTTTGTAAACTTTGCAAAAGAAGCTTTGTACCATCCAAGGGTTTCTCCAGTGGGTTCCCTGGCTTCATGTAAACATTAAGGCAGTGCACTGATGCTGTATCCATTCAGCCTAAAGAAGATTTCTCACACTGATGACCAGGGATGTGCCAAGCAAAAATCCAAAACCTTGACAGAAAATGTTACGCTACCCAAGGAAGAGTGTGTTGCTTTTTGTGCTTCCTTTTCTTTCCACATGCCTCAGTTTGGGTAGCAGGTATAAACTGAAATGTTGGTGATAGTTTAAAAAAACTACACTGACCAGGATTTCATACCTAGAAATGTTTTATATTTTATTCAAAGTACAAGATCCACCAGGCATATACCTGGACTTGAAACTGCAGGACTTAACTCCCTGAATGTATTTATCTAAAATCTGTTTTATCTGGCTGCATTAGCCTTGACTAGGAATAGCACAGTGAAGAATTGGATGTACGTGGGGAAGGGAGAGAGAACTTCCACTTAATGACTTTTGCAGCCTTGCTTCATTATTTGAAGTCTGTTATTTAAAAAGCCACTGTCTGGGGCTGTGAGGAATGGAGATGGGCTTTGCAAATAAACCCAAACTGCTTAAGAAGCTGTACACAGAAATGACAAAGACGGCTTTCCTGCCCTCCACAAACCTGTCAGTGCTACTGGCAAACTCTTTATATACAGCAGTGCAGTCCTGACCATCAGAGTGCTTAGTACCTTGCCAGGGATTCTACTCCCATTTTAACTCCCATGATAGTTATAATATTTTCAAGTGGGAGACATTTTAATATACTGCCTTTAACTCAGCCTTCATTTCTTTTTTCTGTGCGTTCTTCAAAGGCTAAAATGAATCTTTTCTTCACAAACAAGGAATAGGTAACACATGCTTTTTCACCACTTCGGAGTAAAAGGCAGCTAAGTGTTCAAGGTTTGTTGTGACTGGAATCATGTTTACAACTATGTCTGTTGGAGAAGGAGTCAGGCACCAAACCTCTCAGAAAGACCCACTGCCTGGGGGCCAAGCCACTGAGTCATCATCCTCCCACTTCACTCACTTTGTCCCTAAGAAACCAGCACAGTTTTGTGCCATGAAATGACAAATCTTCCAAGATAAGGTTGGAGCTCCAAATTTTCCAAAGGTCCAGAGCCCTCTGTTTTTCTTTAGATGAGGTCTGGTTCCTTAAAGGCAATGAGGGACTGATGTGACAGTGTAGTTAGGAGTATTTACTTGACATTTGTGCCAAAGCACTGCTGAAAGCAGCCAAAGCCACTTTCGTTCTTGATGCTGAATGCCTTTTTGGTGATGACAGGACAGGGCTGTGCCAGATCAGTGCAGGCAGGGAGCCATGTCATCAGAAAAGCTGGACTCCCACACTGGAGTTTCTGCTTGGAGGAGCCTCTTACTCTCCAGCAACAGCACAGCACTACAGCCTCTATTCTTGGGAGAGACAACTGGTGGTGGACTGAACATGCCACTCCTAGAGTTTACGTAATATTTATAGTATAATTAGAATTAACATTTGTCTTGTAATATTCTATTCTAAGAAATGTTTTGTTACTTTTTGTGAGCTGTTTTTTTGGCGTTGGTTGGGCGTTTTAATTTGTTTTTTCTTCTTCTTCTTGGCATCATCGAAACAGCCATCTTTGGTGGCATCCGGGTGGTATGACTGTTTGTACAGAAACTTGTGAGGTTTCATCCATCAGAAGATAGTGACTTCCCCCTGCAGATAACAAACATGCCAGATTATGCAATTTTTGGGTAGATAATGTTAGCAAATTCTTGTTAGCATTATCTGGCCTCAAGTGCAGGAATGGTGTATCAGAAACATGGCAGTAGTTGAAGTCTGGTTTCTTGTTCACATTTCTGAACTAAATTTTTCACTAGCATGTTTCCATTTCAGACAATATGACTAATTTGTTTTTAAGAAGGATAAGCCTTCAGACAGAGAAAGTAGTTTACAAACACTTTAATGCTGACTTGTGGCAGTATCCTAGAATAATTGTGTCCTGGTAGCTGCTAGTGGTTTGTACCGTGGCAGGATCCCCATCAACGTCAGTGTTTGTAATAGATATGCACAAGACACAGAGCAAGGACATTGCTGTATGTGAAGGGCCAGGGACTGGGTGACTAATGTTATGGAGCAATATAGTTACCAGGCACTTCATTTCTGTTGGCTCAGGCCTAAACATACAGGTTAGATGCTACACTTCTAAAGTCAACAGGAACTTTACTAGGGGGTAAAGTTATGATTTGACTGTTGGAAAATATCTTGAACCACGGCAGGGTCTGTAACTTGTAACTGGCAAATGAAGTTTGAAACATTTGGGGAATCCTGCTACCATTTCTGCAGCATGGAGTGTGCCTACTTCTCTGCATTTCCCTGTTTGATGCCCTCTGCAGCATGTCCCTGTAGATCTGTGCCACTGTCTAATGCTCCTTGGTCCCTTCCCACTCAAGCCACGCAGGTTTCTACTGCACTGTACAAGGCGAGATCATGAATAATGGCCTGGGAGCAAAGCTCTCCTGCTCCTGCTGGCACTCCCACCCAACCTGCTGCTAGACAAGAGCACCTGGATTATAGAAGAAAGCCTTAGGTGCATTTGGGGAATTTAACATCAATTTTGTTGTTCCTATTACTTGCTAAACTAGAGGTCAGACAGAAGCTTTCTGGCTGGTGTGCATGAAGGAGTAAGTCACAGATAGGGCGTATTCCCTCACAGTTTGGACAAGGAAGGTCTGTGGTGGGTGATCCAAATAACCAGTGTCAAAATCTGCTGGGCATCACCGACATATCAGGTCTATTTAAAATCATTCTTGATTACCTGCTAAACAGGTCAAGTAAGGGGCCTACACAAAGACATCATTACCCCCTAGCCCACAGAAAGAGATGTATCACCCGCCTAACTTCCCAGCTAAGGAGATAACCACCATCCTATTTCAAGGGAAATGGTAACAGGGAGGGGCAAAGAAATCTCACTGCTGAAACAGACCTCAACTCTGTGGGTGTGAAAATAATGACACACAACATAACAGTCTAACTTCCCATTAAAGAAATTAACAGCTGACAAAATGTGTCACCTACCGCAGAAAGAGCAGGAGAAATGTTATATAGTGCCTTTGGCCCCTTCCTAGGAGCTGAGTTTGAAGAGGTCCTCATATTCCTCTCTCCTCTATTGTGTTACATTCAAGGTTTTGTTTATGGGCAAAAAGAAAGAACACCTTTATATACAAGTAAAGCCAAGATTTTATTGTTAATTGAGATACACAGAATATGTTATCTCTAATCCAAATCTGATAGAGAAAACTAAAGAGTAATAAGTCTGTTAAAGCTGAAATATGGTTAAAAGTGCCAATAGTAATATTAATAATACAATTACAATACACTTATTTTTGTCATTTTTTTTAGGGTTATGCTCACCCTTCCATTGCTCATCTATGTCTTAAAGTCATACAATCATAGAACAGAATGGGATGAGTTGGAAGGAACCCATCAGGATCATCAAATCCAGCTCTTGACCCTGTGCAGGACACCCCAAGAGTCACACCATGGGCCTGAGAGCATTGTCCAAACACTTCTTGAGCTCTGTCAGGCTGGTGCTGTGACCATTGCCCTGGGGAGCCTGTCCCAGTGCCCAACCATCTCTGGGTGAAAACACTTTTTTTCTGATATACAACCTAAACCTACCCTCACACAACTTCGAGGCCATTTCCTCGAGTCCTGCCACTGTCACCACATGGAAGAGATCAGTGCCAGCCCCTCCTCTTCCCCTTGTAAGAGAGCTGTAACTGCAATGAGGTCTACCCAGTCTTCTCCAGGCTGAACAGACCAAGTGACCTCAGCTACTCCCTGCACAGTTTCCCCTCCAGGCCCTTCACCATCCTCATGGCCCTCCTTTGAGCACTCTCTAATGGTTCAATGCCTTTTTTTACACTGTGGCACCCATAACTGCCCCTGGCACTTGAGGTGATGCCGCCCCAGTGCAGAGCAGAGCAGGACAATCCCCTCCCTTGCCCAGCTGGCCGTGCTGCCCTGATGCCCCCAGGACAGGGTTTGCCCTCCTGGCTGCCAGGGCACTGCTGGCTCATGATCACCACTGACCAGGACCCTGAGGTCCCTTTCCATGGCACTGCTCTCCAGTATCTCCCTCCCCACTCTGTCTGTACATCCAGGGTTGCCTTGGACAGGTGCAGAATCTGGCACTTCCCCTTGTTGATCTTCATGCAGTTGGTGACTGCCCATCCTTCTGATTTGTCAAGGTCCCTCTCCAGGGCCTCACTGTCCTCGAGAGAGTCAGAAGCTCCTCCCAGTTTTGTATCATCTGTGAACTTGCTTAGCATCTGTTCCAGTCCTATTTCCAAATCATTTATGAAGGTGTTGAAGAGCGCAGGATTGAGGATGGAGCCCTGTGGAATCCCAATAGTGACAGATCACCAGTTCGATGTCACCCCCGTCACTGTGCCCCAGCCATGAGCCAGTTGCTCACCCATGACAGGAGGTATTTGTCCAGTTGTGAGCTGCACTTTTTGTCCAGAAGGATCCTGTGAGTGACAGTATCAAAAGCTCTGCTAAAATCCAGAATGGTTATATCAATTGGCTTCCCTTGATCAACTAGGTGGACTACCCTGTAGTAGGACAACAGGTTCCACAAGCAGGACTTTCTCCTCATGAAGCCATGTGAGCTGTGGCTAATACATACATTGACCTTTCAACACCTCCCAGAATAAACTCTTCCGTGATTTTACCAGACACTGAAGTGAGACTGACAGGTCTGTAGTTTCCAGGATCCTCCTTCATACCCTTTTTGAAAGCTGGGATAATGTTTGCAGTCAGCCAGGATCTCCAGGAATCTCTCTGGATTCCTAAGATGCTCATAAATCATCAAGAGAGGTCTTGTGATGACATCAGCCAGCTGTTTGAGGATTCTCAAATGATTCCCATCAGCCCCACAGGTTTGTAAGGATCCAACTGAAACAGCAGATGCCACACAAATTCAGGGTCGACAGGGAGTTGACCATTCTCACAATCTTAGTCCTCCAGCTCAGGGCACTGAGACCCCTTCGTCCATCATGCATACTGAAGACGTAGACAATGCATTAAACCAGCCAGAATCTTCAGCTTGCAGAGTTAAAACTGCAAATCTTCAGCTTCTGGGTTTTTTTCTTGAAAAATTATCACATTGATGCTCTAGGATCTACTTGAGGTCATTTTTCTGTGTTACCTAAGATTATATTACACCTTGTTTTTTTCCCACTGGTCTGCAGATACATTTTACAGCTGAATTTACTGCATGTGGTTTATTCCACATACACTAAATGCTTTTGTTTGTTTGTTTGTTTTTTACTTCTAAACCCAGATTTTTACAGCTACAACTCCATATTTTTCTAACTGACCACTGCTGGGGAGTGGCAATGTCCACTGCTAAGCCTGTGCCCCACATTTAATCATTTCATACCTTGTTCTGCTCTAAGCTCCATGCTGTGTCTCCATCCTGGTATTGTATTAGATGTAAATATCTCCATTACTCATAGAAGTACTAACTGTTATTTCTACCTATATAAATCTGTTTAAAGAATCATACAAAGAAAAACAAAATATTAATTACCACACGCAGCTCATCACTTAGAGAAATTGCTGTCACAGAAAATAAAACAAATCTATAGGCAGATAAGAAAAGTTCAGACAGAGCAAGCCTGCAGGCCCTTGTCCTGAAGGTCTGCAGAAGCGTGATGCTTGTTTCTAGCAATGGCAGTGCCAGGTTATAGGGCTACCCTGCTGCACTTCTTGCCTGCCCTCTCAGCAAATTGGGCAAGCTAGAGAAGGCCTTTAAATTTTTAAGCAGTAGAAATAGTACAGCCAGTGCAAGTTCATATATCTCTAGTTGAATGTTCACTGATGAAAGGGATCCAAATTTTGGAAGTTTTAGAGAACAATAGCTGTGAATGAAGCAGCAAAGCAAGGAGCTGCTCTTTTTAATTTTTAATTTCCAAATTAAGCCTCTAGTGCACAAACACACATTTCAGTACCTTTCCTACCACTAATACTGTGCTGCCTAACTGGAATCAAAAGGTTATGTCAAAGGCATGAGAAAATCTTCCTTGTCAGATAACTCCCTCAGCACTGTGAATTTTTCATTTCAGTGGTTTGTAATACACAGGGAGTAGTAAGCAGATGGAACTAGTTTGCATTTGCCCATTCATGTGAATTCTTTTTTAAAAAAGGACTTCTGTAGTGAGATTTGTTTTGCTGAAGCCTTTAAAGTCATTGTAATAGAAAGAGACAGAACAGTATGGCAAGACATCTTTAATTGGATTCCCAGAACTGCAGTGTGGGGATTTGGCAGTTTCTCCTAGTCAGCATTGACAAAGCCACAGTTCACAAGTTCTAGCTGGAGTCTCCTGGCTCAGTGGTCTGCTTCATCTATGAAGCGCATGCCCAGACTGGATGCTGGAGGTTGATACTGGAAAAAACAATCCTCAAGCAAAACTATATGGAGCCAGAGATAGTGGAGAAGGGGTCTGTCTTCATTTTTATTCCATATGCATTCCCTGTGAGAGCTGTGGGCTCAGGTCAATGCCTCATGCTGTGATGGCAGGTCCCCCATGCCCCTGCTGCCCAGTGTGAATGTCTGTGGGAGACACTTCCCTTGGAAGCTTTGGCTGGGGGGCTCGTCTGGGCTTGCCTGGAATGTGCCAAAGACACCTACATGTTCACTGTTCAGGTAGGGGATGCATGCACTTACTTTAAGAGAGACACTTTGCCAAAGATCTGATTTTTAGAGACTTACGAAACTGGAACAGATGCTAAGCAATTTTAATTCCACCAAGCCTGAAAACTAGCATGCTCAGAAAGTCTAATGACCTAACCTGGAATTACAAATCTTTAAATCTGACTTCTCTGCCAGGGCAAATGAGGAGTTTGACAGTGTATGCCCAGGTGGCCTAGAAGACCAATGGCATCCTGTCCTGGATCAGCAATAGTATGGCCAGCAGGAGCAAGGTAACAATTGTTCCTCTCTGCTGGGCACCATACCTTGAATCCTGGCTTCACTTCTGGGCCCTTCACATCAAAAAGGACATTGAGGTACTGGAGAGGGTTCAGGAAATGGAAACAGAACTGGAGAAGGGTCTGGAGCAAAAGTCTGATGAGGAGCAGCAGAGGGATCTGGGTGTGTTTAGCCTGCAAGAAAGGAAGCTCAGGGGAGACCTTACCACTCTCTACAACTGCCTGAAAGGAGGATGTAGCCTGGTGGGAGTCAGTCTCTTCTGCTATGTCTCAAGCCAAAGGATGAGAAGAAATAGTGTTAAGTTATGCCAGTGAAGGTTCATACTAGATATTAAGAAATTTTTTTTCTCTGAAAGTGTAGTCAGGTATTGGAATAAATTGCCCAGAGGTGGTGAAGCCACCTTCTCTGGAAGTGTTCAGGAAGCATCTGGATGTTGAGAATATGTTTAGGGATGATTATTGTGGTGCTGGGTTGACAGCTGTGCTCCATGATCTTGAAGGCTTCCTCCAACCTTGATCATTCTGTGATTCTGTCATTCTGACGACCATGCTTAGACTTTTGTCTCCTGTTCTTGTGCATGTGCGTCTGTGCTGTGCAGGCATTTGATCTGGTTTCCAGCAGTGCTGTTTCCAGTGCTGGAAAATATTAGGCCCACTCCATACCTCTCCTCCTTCTCAGGCGTTGGTCGGGAGTCCTAGCAAATCTGCATTAAAGTCACTGTTGCAAGGTTGGCAAACCTGTTGGCAGAGACACTCTCACAAGACTTTTACAATCACGTCATCTCTCTCCTTCTAGCCCTTATTTATGAGTTAGGATGCATTCATCTGTTTTGAGACCTGACTGTCTTTTGTCTGCTGACTCATCCCTGAGTGTCACAGCTGCAGAAAAGAGACCTTCACTGAGACACAGCAGCTCCTGTGCCAAGGTGGCAGCATCTCAGGCCCATTATGCACAGGAGCCTCAATAGCTAATGCTCTGGGTGACAGAAGTCACATCTGAAATGCAGAGGCTGGAAAGAAGGGAAAGAAGGTGCTCTGGGACATCACAAAGCCCTCTAGAGTGACTGCGTATCACCAGTCATGCTGATGACTATCCCCAGCATGCTGAGTGTTGAATTGTGCTGCCATGTGAAGCATGGCCTGGTTGGGAAAAGCATTCAACTCACACACCACCAGTATATTTCTGGAGTCAGAAACCAGAACAGTTCCTGCTAATTTGGAGAGGAAGCTCCAGTGAATAACAAGAAAAGAATACATCCCATTTGTGGTTGTTTAAGAAATGATACCACACAGGCTGAAGTCATAGCTGCATTCAGTTTGGCTCCATGGGCTGGCAAGCGCAGAGTTCCCTGCCCTGATAGCCAATGCAGCTTCCCCCTCACAGCCCCCTTCAGATACTCCTGCTTGGCCTGGCTCTGCCTTCTCCTGTATGACTGACATTGCTTCCCACCGCCTTTCCCTGTCCTGCCTAATGGTGCTTGCATGATCTCAGATACCTGTAAAAATCCACATTTCTGAGGACTGGCAGAGTTGTAAAAAAATTATCAAGACTCTTCCTCTTGGCATATGCACTTCACAACGACTCTTCCTTCCCCAGGACATTCCAGCATTTTGTGACTGTCTTTAGGGAGGCCCCTCTGAGGAGCAGCTTGCTGAAACCTTCTCCTTTTTGGTTTTGGCTCCCTCCTCTTTGCGCCCTTCAGTTAGCACAGATTGTTCCGGTTGTTGTTGAAGCAAGCTGCAGACTGTTCTTGTTCTATTCTTCACTGCTTCCCCACTTTGCAATGATTAAGGACAGCTTTTCAGCATCAAAAGGTATTTGATCCTAAAATGCTGGGCCCATTTAACTGTTTTCTTCTGTGGACAAAAGAGGAGGGTTGAGCACAGAAGTTACTCATGCATGTCAGAACTCCATCACATTGTTTCACTGTGGTTGAGAGAAAATTGCCAATATTTTTGAGAAATGTAGTAGAATAAAAAAAACCCTAACACCCACAACATCGTTTTTTCTATTTGGCCTGAAGAACTTAAATTTTCATTATTTCAAGGCACAGGCTAAAAATAATCAATTTCTAGTAAGCGTTAGTTGCTTAACTGCTTAAAACCTGAAATATCTAGTGTTTTCATTTTCTATTCTCCAACTGAAAACAGATTTGTGGTAGATTTTCAAGAAGAGAAAAATTTTGAAAATAACTGCCTTTTTCTGGAGTGCTCCTGGTCTCAAATCACTTTAAAAAAAAAAACCAAAAAAAAACCCGCAAAAACTTGTTAAGTGCATTTAGCAGCTGACATTGCATTAAAAGAACAAAATCTGTTTGTGCTTCCTGTGAGCAAGGGAAAAAGGCAAGTAGAAGTAAAGGTTAGGAATGCAGTAGTTGTGGAGCCAGGCAGAGCAATCCATCACACAGGCACTGCTGGCAGTGTGCATCCTTTGGGCTGAGAACACTCCTCAGCCCAGAGGGCTGAGAAGAGGGTCACTGGTGTGGGGTCAGACCTACGTGGAGACTGGACTGGGGCTCTGTTACAAAGCAGGTCTGGGGCTGGGGTCCAGCAGGCAGGTTGGTGGTGACCGCTCTCTTAGGAATTAGCTCAGTAGCATGAGCACAGTCTGCATGTGCCAGCTGGTCTCTGCACTGGAGAGCAGACAATTAATTTCAGCTGGATAACTACAAACCACACAGGGAGACTGCATTTTTTGATATAAAAACATTATATTTAGAGTCAGAGTTCAGTTGTGTTTGGAACTTGATTATCTTTATGATCCCTTCCAACACAAACCATTCCTGGATTCTGTAATTTAGTTGGATTACAGCTTGGTTTAATATCAGAATACTTTTCCCTTGACAATGTACTTACCATGAGGGTTTCTTTTTTAGTGCATGTGAAACTTTTATTTCTTTTAATGGCAGGAAAAAGACACAGAGGCTTATCCTGTAAAATTAATCTTGTTTGCTACATAGTGTTCTGGAACTTCATGCTTGTTATTTCTTTCTTAACCTGTATTCCACACAAACAACCCTGCTGATTTCCCTACCAAGGACAAGCAGAAATGCTCATATCTGTTTTTCTCTTAGCTGAAGAGCTTCTCCACAACAATGGTCACAGGTTTCACATTAAGAAACAGTGCTAGAACTTGTAAACTAAACTGTAAAACAACCAGGGGCACTTTTTTTTTGAGGCACTTCTTATAAACTTTATAAGGCATTTCTTATACCTTCCCTCTTGCCTAAATTCAACACAAAATCTGAATTTTTAGAAACTTCAGTTGACTTAAATTGACTCTGTCATGAATGTATAGATTATGTTAGGCCTCACTGTTTATTTTTCCTAGTTAATTCAGTCCAGTGCTAAACTACTAACTGAGCAGTTTAGGCTGTTCAGACAAAACCAACAATCAAATAGGTATGCATGTATTCAGTGCTAGTTAGAAAATTATGATGAAAAATTTCAGAGTTCTGATGAAATCTCTATATCCTTTATGATAAATTCTGAACTCACTGAACGCTGCTTACAGCTTTGTGCACAGTAACAGAGCAGATACAACCAAATAAATTTCACCACACTCTAATGTAATCTGAGACACTTGAAAGCCTGTTAATAATTTTTCAGATTGGTAACTCATTAACTGTCTCAGAAATGGCACAGTCCAGTTTCCAGAGGAGTGGAGAGTAAACATCCATGTGTGTCTGTATGTGCCTGGGCTCACTGGCAGAGGGAAGGAAAGGCAGTAGAATGCAGCTGAATATCCAGATATTAAATTGACTTTTTATGCTTTCAAGAGCCCATGCCTGTTGTTCCAATCTGCTGCAACCCTCTGAAAGTCAATGCAAATTCTGCACTTGAAGAATTTCTTTATTCGGGTGGGGTGCTGAATTTCAATGACCAGTTTCTTCATTTCTCTAGCCCTCAGTGCCTCTGTTTTGTCTTTGCAGAGTGTACGGACAGCAGCAGACTAGATAGTGTTCATAGCCCTTTATCTCTTCTGTATTCCCAGGAGGTCAGCAGACTAGGTAGTGTTCATAGCCCTTTATCTCTTCTGTATTCCCAGGAGGTCTCTGGAGATCAATTCATAAAATAAAGACAGTGGATTGAAGGATGTTACATTTTCACAAAGGCAGTATTCTGAATCAGTAAATTATTAAATAAGCATTGTTCCCTGCTTGTGCATTAATGTGCAATCAGCTGCCACATGATATAAAAGAATATTCTAAGTCTTGCACAAGCTTCAGTTTAGTACCAGGAAGTACCTGTTGATGAGAGATAAGCAGCCTGCCAGGATGCAAGTGGTATTAGTCTAGCAATTGCCTAAAATAACTTTCTGCTTTTGCCAGGAAATGATACGCTTTTTCATTCTTGCTCAGTATTTCATCCATGGCCAGAACAGGGCTCTCCCTTCATTTCCCACATGCTCTCACACTGACTTGTACACGCTGCCTTCACCATCAGCCTTGATCTTAGGTGTTCATCTTGCTGCTGCCCCAGAGGGTTGGAAAACACACACAGGCTATTCCTACCCCTAAGGAGTCAATCAACATCCTGATTCCCTACCAAAGTGGTACATTATCTTACTGATAATGTTTGTGACCTTCTGCAGACCAAGTTGTTAATAGCTGTTTCTAAGCAGAGAGCAATTTTTCCTCAACATATGAGTATTTAACCTTTTCAGCTTTTTTCTTTCTGCAAATGAACACAAGCTCAGCATCTCCACAGAGGTTCTAACCACCAGGAGGTCTTCAAAGTAGCAATTAATCATCAGGAAAAAATATGCACTGGTGAGGAGTTTTTTCTTGTGAACCACAACTGACAGTCTTTTACTTACATGCTTCTATTACGTTTTGAGTAAACAATTGAACCAGAGAGTCTTTTCAACCCTGTTAACTACGAAAGCAGAGAAACCTGTTGTATAAACACAACCCTGCACAAGTCCTCCAGGGCAATGCAGCACATTTCCACAGCCACTTTCCCTTGGTCCTGTCACTCAGCAAAGGGCAGCACAAGGTGTCTCCCACTCTTCCCTACTCTCCAGCCCGTGTAGAGACGAGAAAAAAAGGCATTATTTTTAAAAGTGATAAAATGAAAAGGCTCTCAAACCCCCACAGCAATTGTGAGGGAAGCAATGTAATTGCAGGTTGGGCCAGACACAATCTCCAGTGTCACCTTGGAGACCAGCTGGCAAACTCCAGGCCTCCCAAAAAAGGGGGGGCCAAGGCAGCCGGGTGCGTAAACAAGTAAAACGAGATGGATAAAGAAGCTTTGCAGTGAGGCCACAGCCCGTTATCACCTGAACTTGTTGCTTGAGCCCAGAACACTATCCAAGCCTCCCAAACACCTCCTAGTCCTGAGTAGAAACACCAGCTTCAGACGAGCATTGCAGGTAAAGGACTTTTAAAAAAATCTAATTTTTAATTTAAATATATAAGTATATATATATTTATAAATATATATACAAATATGCAAAAGAGCAATTGCAGCGATATCCACCTGTCAG
>VZUA01082272.1:15879-26795 GCA_013401035.1 Horornis vulcanius | reverse complement strand
TATAGGTAGAAAATTCTTACACACAGTTTTCTGTCTGCATTTGGATTAATCACAGGGTGGTTGGCTGAGTCCTCCTTTCATCGTCGGTGGCCTGTATTGGCAATTACCCTTTCTGATAGAAGAATATAAGGAAAAGGAAATAGAGGGTCAAAATGGGTGCTCATGAAAGAATAGCTACCAGCAGCTTGCAGGTTAGGAATTTGGGATGCATTGTATGCTAAGGCAGGTTTCAGCACTATGTCTGAATGTGAATCCACACCACATTGGTGTTTTCATCTTCCAGATGTCGGGCACAGCAAGGCATGACCGAGAGATGGCAATCAATGCAAAGAGAAGCCTGTCCAAAACCACTGACCCTTTAGAAAGACTTCGCCTTCAGTGCCTAGCAAAGGGATCTGCAGGCATCAAAGGACTTGGCAGGTGAGTATGCAAGACTTCAAACCCACAGCCTAACAGTTTTAGCTGCAAGAGGCTCACACCCTAAACAGGGGCCAAAAACTTGAGTTGCCTCATTTTAGTACAAATGCCACAACCCACAGAGCCTGGCATTGGGGTTCGTGTGTTTTGGGACACAGGACTGACCTGCTCACCTTTTGAAGGATTGAAGACTGTCAATCCTTCATAAGAAAGTCCTTCTGTGAGACCCAGAACAGCTCCTGCTAGAGAAAGGAAGGGAACATTAACCATATAGCTCTCCTTAGTGTTTTCTATAATTATCTTAAGTATTTCAGCACTGGAAATTTTAAGCTTCCTTCCCTTCAGGGTGTGATGCCCTTGTTGTAATGGCAGTTTATGGAAGGCACCTAAAATCTTTTTGCGAGCGTCCCATCCCTAGGAAAGGGGAGATGCATCATACCCTGAGATCCC
Source organism: Horornis vulcanius (assembly GCA_013401035.1). Lineage (NCBI taxonomy): Eukaryota > Metazoa > Chordata > Aves > Passeriformes > Scotocercidae > Horornis > Horornis vulcanius. Next base: position 25,928 of record VZUA01082272.1, on the reverse strand, counting down.
TCCCAGGCCCCATAAACCACAAATGGATCCAGATTGTTACGTATTGGAACTTCATCTAAATGTGGAACTTCATCTATATGTGCAAATTGCAGAGGGCAGAAGACCATAATGAACAGGAATACTATGGCAGCCTTTCCCTTGTTTAACTTCAGATGTGTAATATTCATGCACCCAATCTAAACAAGTCATCTCTACTGCCAATAAGTGTAGGGGGTTTGAGTTTGTTGGCTGGGGTTTTCTTTCCTTGTTTCCCTTCCCCCCCTTTTTTTTTTCCCCTCAGAATACTGAACAAGGAGGAAATGTTATCTCCTGTTGTCTCTACTCCAGTATACTGAGCACTCTCCATGGTTTTTTATACATTTTCCTCATATTTCATGTTTTCCACAGAGTATTTCAGATTATTGATGGTAACAACAGCAGAACCCTTGATTTCAATGAGTTTCTGAGAGGACTACATCATTATGCTGTGATGATCAATAAGGAAGAAGCAGAAGAGCTTTTCCGGATTTTTGATAAAGACAGCAGTGGAACAATTGATTTTGATGAATTTCTTGTTTCACTGAGAGTGAGTCTGGGAATTCATATTGTTATTGCATTAAATGGATTAAAATATAGCAGAACAGAAGAAAACAAAGTAGAATAGAATATTTGCAAATAAACAGTTGAGAATTTTTTTTCAATTAATTGTGGTCTTGATTTAGATACTGAAATTCCTGTGCTGCAGTCTGGGTACCTGTGCAGTTCAGCCTTTCAATCTCACTTCTTTTTGGTCATTTCATGGTACAGATCTTTATAACATGAACTTTCTTATTCAGAGGAGACTTTCTCTAATCCACCACAGTGATTGATTTTGTCTAAAGTATCTTTGCTCAGCTGAAGCCTGAACAGTTAAGATAGAAAATATTAGTACTTAGGGTTATTAGTAATTTCTTGTTGGAAATATTTAAAGTGGGCAGGTCAGAAAAGTGCTGTAGGTAGCATTTTCTCTCTTATTGTCCATTTTCTATTGTATGGGTAGACACTGAATAGTCTTAATCATATTGCTCTTTTGAGGCTATATTGCCCTTTCTAGCTCATGGACAGTGTAGACTATCACCAGTATATTGTCCCATCCACCTTGAAAATTTTGCTGCTAGCAAGAGCAAGTACTTAAATTTGGAACTAGGCAAATAGTTGGCAAAATTAAAATGATTCTGTTAAGATTCTGTTAATATTTCTTTACAGCCTCCCATGTCCAATGCAAGAAAAGAAATCATCATGCAGGCATTTCAGAAGTTAGACAAGACTGGCGATGGTGTCATAACAATTGAAGACTTACGCAGGGTGTATAATGTAAAATATCATCCCAAATACATAAATGGAGACTGGACAGAAGATCAAGTTTTTAGAGCCTTTCTGGATAATTTTGATTCATCCAATGACAAAGATGGGAAGGTAAGTGAAGCACCTAATTTCAAGCCATGAAATCACCATCTGACTCAGAATTTGACTTACATTATTAAGTGTGGGAGTAATTGCAGTACCAAACATCCACTTGCATCACATTTATAGGGAATATCAAAGTAGATGCATAACCTGTGCACAGCACTCCTGATCCAGCTAGCTTGCACATTCTGAGGCAAAGGGGATCTGCAGGAGGTACAAGCGTGGTTGTGAGATTGCATTAAGGCTTGCAGCCTTAATAATCAAATTTCATAGATTACACTAAGTACATCTTCAGACTACCTCACAAAGTTGCTGACTTTGAAGATTCACATATTTTTCATTTCTTTGGAGAGTAAATACTAGAATCCAGTTCAAAAGCAGGCTCCCTGCTTTGTTAAATATTTTAGAATTAGTTCTTCTCCAGTGTAATTACTGAAACACTTGACTTGGAAATCAGTCCATAACAGAGACAGATTTATCTACAGAGAATTGGAGGGAGAATGAGGCTGGGGCTGCTGCCATGGGCATGTACCCTGAGGAGCTATGAGATGGGACAGAGCTGAGAGCCCTTCCTGCACTCTGGCTCAACTCTCTGCTTCAGGTGCAAAGCCTGGGTACCTTTTGTGATGGACTTCTAATAAATCTGCTTTGCAACCATCTCTGAGCCAATCATGCTATCTTTTCCCTTGTTATGTGTCTGCAAATTTCTTTGGTCTGAACTTACTGTTCTGTTGACCAGCTCAGAGCAATCCTGTATCTCTGTGGTTCACATGGTGATATTCTCAATCTGAGCAGTTAATAATAACAACAAACTAGGCTGTAAATTTTTATCAGCACTTTGTGGAATGTCCTTAACACTTCCCACTCTCCAGGCTGCCCCTGGGTTTTCAGGACTGCATTGCACTGGTGACTCATACATGTCTAATGCTCCACCCGAATCCTTCATTTGCTTTGTTCCCACCACTCAGGCTCTCAGTTGTAGCGAGGTGAAGGATTTTATCTACTTTGGGCATGACTTTGCACTTAGTAAAGTTGGCTTTCATCCCTTCTGCTGCAGTGTCATCCTAAGAGATACTTGTTTGGAGACAGTTATCCCCTTCCACCTCCACAGAAGCGGTGACATCTAGCAAATTTCAGTCAAAATGTTCCTGCTTTTTCTGCTGAGGTCATATATGAACACATTAAATGAATGCCTGAACTGATCCTTGATGAGTTCAATGCCTGGTAACTCTGAGCATCCACCTCTTGTTCAGCAATCCCGATGTTAGCCCACCTGATTACTGTTTCTTCTGGGAACTGGCTGTGGCTTTCCTGAATCAGAAGACACTAATGATACTGACTACCTAAAATGTTTTTAGTAGAAATACCTAAAGCATTTGCTGAGCATTTACTAGAAAGGCCCTCTTCACCGTGGTCTGGCTGGGTGCCTCTCAAATAGGCAGTTTTAGTGAGGCTTGTAATTATCTTGTGATAGTAGGACAGTCTGAAGTGTCCCTTCTCCCTATTGTCATGTTTTTCTAAGTTCTCAAACACACAATGCAATCAGAGCAGATATCATGGAATCACAGAATATTATGAATTGGAAGGAACCCATCAGGATCCTCAGATCCAGCTCCCAGCCCTGCACAGCACACCCAGAAATCATACCATGGGCCTGAGAGCATTGTCCAAAAGTTTCTTGAACTCTGTCAGGCTGGTGCTGTGACCACTCCCCTGGGGAGCCTGTCCCAGTGCCCAACCAACCCTCTGGGGAAGAACCTTTTCCTGATATCCAGCCTACATCTCCCCTGACACAACTTCAGGCCATTCCCTTGGATCCTGTCACTGTCACCCCAGAGCAGAGATGAGTGTCTGCCCTGTTGCTTGCCCTCACAAGGAAGTTGTAACTGCAGTGAGGTCTCCCCTCAGTCTCCTCCAGGCTGAACAGACCAAGTGACCTCAGCCACTCCTCACTCGGCTTCCCATCCGGACCCTTCACCATCTTCTTGGCACTCTTTTGGGCACTCTGTCATAGCTAAATACCTTTTTAATATTGTTTTGTATTTTTCTATGTGATGTTTATTCAAGGAATGACCTTCATAATTTGAGAGTTAAGGCATCACAAGAGATATACACAGTTTTTCTCTTCGCTAACTTGATTGTTTATTTTTTTAATGGTAATTTTTAAACCTCAAAATACCCATTCAAAACTCTTAGGTATTTGAAAGAATATTTGCTTCATTAAGGGAGACTTGTTCAGGGCAATGATATTTTCTCTCTATGGGCAGATATAAAGTTCCAAACTGTCTCTGAATTGCATTGGAAACCCCATCCACTTTATTAATAATTATGCAAAGAACCATATTAAAGTATCCCTGGAAAAAAGTACATTAAAAATTTCATCTTCTTAGGCAGCAGTGATTTTAACTTCCGTTCCTGTTAGTTAAACTTCATATGTTTCATCTCCATCCAAGTATTGTGGAGGAAAGAGCTCTTATTTCTAGCAAAGTGAAATTAAGCAAGTTTTAAGTGTCTTAATCCCTCCTGTTGGGTTCCTTTTCATTAGCAGCAACAAGAAATAGCAGATGTTCAGTTTCATCAAGAGTTCTTCTCAATGTGTGGTTTTGACTTACAGCATTAAATAAACCCAAAGGCTCATTTTCCTGTTCTTAATTTCTCTGTCTCAGGTCACAACCGAAGAATTCATGAACTACTATGCTGGAGTCAGCGCTTCAATAGACACAGACATCTACTTTATCATCATGATGAAGAATGCTTGGAAACTCTAATCATGTAGTTAAAGAAGCAAGGCTTTTCTCTGACTTTTTTTTTATAGGTTACTCTGATTAAGTTTCTTGGTGGTTTGGCAAGGAAGTGATTCTTCCAAAGAAGTTATAGCAAAAACAATCAGTGACTAGGCATGAAAACTGACAGCTAATATAGCCATTAGAAAGGTGATACGCCTCTATGAACACACAGGGTTAAAAATCAAAGAAATCCTGGGAAGAGTCCTTTTCTTCCTGGCCTGAGGAGCAGGTAACAACTAGATCCCAGCAGCTGCTCCGTGGAGTGGGCTGGGCCAGCCAGGCCCCGCTGCTCCACCATGTTGGCAGAGCCAGCCTGGCCTGGCTGGGCCCCCAGTCCACAGTTGCTGTCAGTACCAATCCTCCCTTCTCCACCCAGATGAGAAATAAAACCTTCACGAGTGTATACACAACAACACTCTCCTGTTCCATAACAACAGTTTCCAGTAACTGTGCCAATTACATTCAATCTGCAGAATTAATTCCCAGATGCTCCTGTAGGCTCAGCCTCAGGGGATCAGAGCATAATCAGAGAGTAGATCTGGCATTTAGCCACCCCACACATCTGTCCTTTTTCACTTTGCATCCCTGCTATATCTTTTCTTTTCTGAGATGTTCTGCTCTTTTCTTTTCTGACATCTGCAGTAGGTCGCTGAGGCTCCTGAACTTCCCCTCTTGCAATGTTAGATACAGCTCTGTTTGGCAGATGATGCAAGAGATGGAAACCAAAATATTCTGGAAGTCTGGTGGTCTTGGACAGGCTGCTATAAGTGGAAGGAAGTCTGTCCCAAGAAGGACAGATAGACCTGTCACCTGTAGCACTGTTGTATCTCTTGGCTTCATGGGTCTCACTATTGTGATGGAGCAACTGCTGATCTTGCTGCTGGGAACATGTGAATTCCCAGTACCGAGAGGCTGGAGGGGTAATTGAAGGAGGGAAGACGTGGACCACGATAAATGCAAAATGCTTTTTAAAGCCCTGTGGTTTTTTCTCTGGCTCACAACTAAACATACAGACAACTTTCATGTGCGTACCATGTTTCAACCCCCTGTGCAGCTTCTTATAGATTTTCACTCCCCTCCTCCTGCTGTGATTCCTTTATTTCTGTACTGTGAGATCATTTTATTCTTTTATTTCTGTACTGTAAGATCATTTAACTTGTATTTTTCTTCAAGGGGATACATGTGTTAAAGTATTTTTTTCTCTCTGTTCCTGGAATATTTGCTGACCTGGTAGCTGTTGCCTGTACATACCTACACAAAGAGTTGTTTACTACTTATTTGTATTTGCAGTGTTTTATGACCAAGATATGACTTCAGGGAGCTTTCTGGGAAGTGAAGAACTCATAACTTTCTTATCTTGTAGTGTTCTGTTTCTGATGCTGAATAAAAAGACTGGGAACCTACCTTTCTTGTCACACCAGTGAGGCTGTCTCAGATCATCTTTTGTCCTTTGTCCATAAAGAGAGGGGGAAAATGGTACGCAAAGGAAACTGTAAGAAAAATTCCTGAAAAACATAGTGTTTGAGTGTGTGGTGCCTAATTTTTCCTGCTTTGATACTTTTTTGTTTTTTCTTCTATTTTCTGCTCCTCTCTCCTTTTTGCTGCTCTCTCAGACTGAGAAGCTGCTGCTGTAGCAAAGAGTAAATGGCTTGTGCATGCCAGCATTTGCTCCATTTTAGAATGGCAGCTGGCTAGAAGCAGTACAGGGTTATAAAATGGACTTCAAAACCTTTCTGATGAAGTCACAGCTCTTAGTCTGTGTTGCTAACAGTTCAAATACTGAGGTCCTGAGTGCTTGCTGCACTGATCCTCTGCAAACCCTATTTTTCTTTTGTCCAGCAATGATCTCAGTATGGGCAATAGCTGCTTGCAGTGTAGTGAAGGCTGTGCAAACAGCCTATTTTCTTGACCAATAAGCCTCCAGAAACTTGCATACTGGCTGACACTGGAAACTGGTGGAGAAACTCTCTTTATTACTGCCAGCCATTGTAGGAGGAACCTTTACTTACTGCAATGCTACTGAAGTGCTAATACATTATGGGGATAGATGCTCCATAAGCTCTGAGGGTCTTGCCCTTGAGAGTTGGCTGAAAAATAATCAGCAAGACAGCATGGTCGAGTGTGTCTTGAAAAATCAAAAGAGTTTAATAAAATAACTGAAATAGTGCAAAACAAAAGACAAAAGCTGAGCACAGTGAAAGGACAGATCCTTCACCTGCTACAACACCTCAAGAATGCCCTTGGTTCCTTTGTTCTGCCCCCTTTTCTACTTGATGATCAAGGACAGGCCTATTGGAACTCTGCCAATAGAAAGGGGTACAAGTTTTGACAAACAGCTACAGAGTTCAACAGGTGCTTCTCTCCTGGCACTGAGCCAATTACAAAGAGAAAAAGATAGAACTTTCCAGTTAAACTTCCTAATATAGAAATGCCCACTCTGGAATGGGTGGTGTATTACTATAATACATGAAAAGCAAACTTACTATCAAAGAGGGGCTGTACATAGTCTGTCAGCTTAAATAGAATCCATAGAATTCACTTCTCTTTTATTAATTAATTTCACAACGTAGTGTCTTGCCTTCTGTATCTGTCTTCTTTTTCAAACAGAAAGAAAGTAATGTGGATGGACTGTGGGAATCACAAAATGAAAGAAACATTTCCTTTTGGCTTGCTACCTCATGTCTTCACACCCTGCAGTGATCTGATGGGCTGATATTTGTTCAAGTGAAGTGGAAGTTTTAATCTGAATCTAACTGCAGCCAATTTGTCTTTGGTACTAATACCTTCCAATTTTATTTAATCTCAAACCAATATACATTTTCAGAAGGGAGGATTGGTACTGAAAACAATTGTGCATTTTTGAAACCAGCAGAAATTTTGTCACTGGCTTCTGGGAGCCTTAGCTGAACCTGTGGCAGCTGAGGAAAATCCTGCACTTCAGGACAAGATTTCTACACTGAGCTGGACTAATGGGATTTGTGTGGGGACTTGAAGGATGTGATCCAGGAGAGCTTAAACCCCCTCATCCTGGTGGTGTATCTCTGGTGCTCTCAGGACAGTTCCCAGCTCAGGTCTGCCTGCATGTGGACTTCATTGCTTACTGGGTATGTTTCCTGAAAACATGGTTCCTGATGGACTCATTTCAACACTTGTACAGAACTAAGTTTCCAATAGCTGGTTTCAGGTGGTTTTGAAGTCAGTGGCAAAGTTTCCTTTCACTTCTGTGGGAACTGAGTTGCTCTTGGGGCAGTCTGAATAACAACTGGTAACTTCAGAAAAGGTATAGTGCTTTCAGGAAAAAATAAATAGTCTGGGAAACAAACCCCATGATTTTCACTAGTAATCAGATGCTGTAGAACTCAAATTGGGATTTATCCTGTATGAAATGTAATTTGATTAATATGTGTGCAAATTAATGGAACAAACACAGGCATTAGCTGGTAGATAGTAAAATCTCTACTGTGGAACATCAGCCATAATGGCACACTGGACACACACACACTGGACATTCAGAGGAAGCACTTTTCAGGGATTTAAGGAAAGTTAAAGAGATTTGAACCAGGCAAGAGGGATTTTCAAGACTAAAGCAAGTGCCGAGATCCTCCCTTCAGCACTTTGCTCTCCCTCTCTGTGATTTGAGAGACACAAAAATGAAGCTGAAAGGCCCTTGTTCAGCTGCAGCTGCAATGTGCTGGTTACAGACCCAACAGATGCAGGAGATAAGTGGTGATGCTGTCCTGCCAGCCTGTGGCTCCACAGCACACACAGCAGATTTTGGGAGATAGGTAGCAATGCACACCATTGTAATCTGGTGCTGGCATCAAGATGGGAGATCTTGGTTGGTGCTTCATGTTCGAAGCACTATTTCTTCATTTTGATTGTACAACAGATGCTTAACAGGATGGCACAAACCACAGGAAGATCTGAGTCTGCAGGGCTGGGGGGCAGTCCCAGAGGTGGAGGTTTTGCCTGCACCTTGAGTTCCAGCCTGCTGTGTGGCACAGTGTCTTGTCAGGAGTAAGGTCTGCCCTCCCCAACAGCCAGCACTGAAGTTTGCTCCAAAAATGTTGGTGGAACCCTGCAGGAAAGAGGGAAAATGTTCCCTTATAACTCTTCCAGAACTCTACCCCCACTTCCTGCCTCTGCATAAGCCATCAGAGCACCTTGGTAACACCACCCCACTACCCCAAAAGAGTACAAGGTACGGGGAAAAAGAGGTGCAGGACAGCCTTTTCTTCTGTGTGCTCCTCTGGGAAAGGCAGCACTTCTGCAGCTTCCTTCGCTGTATTTTCATTCTGGCCTTCCTGTGCTCTTTGTGGCGTCATGCTTCTGTCTGTGAGAGAAAATTCTTGACTTGATGTGATACAGAAATGTTTTTCGTTTTATACTGTCTCCTGCAGAGCAAAATTCTTATTCAAACACCTGAGTTTAAAGCAAGCCCCACTCTCTGCCATACATTCTTGAAACTAGACCAAAAGAAATTTTCAGTGATCTTGTTCATTTTGCTGCTCTTGTGACACAAAGCTGTCTTGGCACAGGCAGATGGCAGCAGCAGAAATTTTGCAGATGAAACCACCTGTGCACATTGCTGTATAAAAGCCAACTCACCTTTATGTAGTTCCTTGCACACAGTGTGCCTCACATCTCTGCAACCATGTGGGCAGAGCAGGGCTTTGCCATCCCAGAGCTGTCACTGGCAGAAGGAGCAAGATCAGTGATTTTGCTGATTTTTGGCCGGCAGCTCCTATCCTCCACACTGGGAGCAGCAGCAGCAGAAGCACACTGAGGTTTCCCAGTAAAACAGGTAATGCCAAGAGCAACCTGGCAATGCCAGCAGCTGCTTGCTGTCTTTGGCTCTGTGGTTATAGCTTGCCCTGTTTCTTTAGCTTTCCTCTCTTGTAGGGTGAGCAGAAAGCAGGAACCCCAGGAGCCTGAACTTAGCATCAAGCCCTCAGGTGGCTGAAAGCTGCCTATTTGCAGCAGCCCCTGGCCATACTGGTGTGCCTCAGCTGAGTCTGAAACCCCTGTGGTTTCAAAGCGACCTTGGTTCTGACTCCAGCACCTCTTCCACACTCATGCCTGGAGGTGTGCAGCTACCACAGATACAAGCATCCCCACCTCCACAAAAGCCTGAACCCAGGCTTCACCCCAGCTCACAGCACTACTGCTGATCCCAACAGGAGCTGTGGCTGGAGACTGCAGACAGGATCCAGCCTTTGTTGAATATCTTGGAAAGAAAGAAAACACAAGTTTTTGTGGAAGTTGAATCAGGTCTGGTTTTGTGTGGGAAAGCAGAGATTGCCATAAAATGTGAGAAATGTTTATTTTCCTGAGATAAATCTGTTCCTTTTTTTCATTGAAATCATGGTATTTTTTCCAAAAGGTGCAGGGTGGTGGGGCTTGGTGGTTTTTTGTTGGTTTTGTTTTGTTTTTGTTTTTGTTTTTGTTTTTGTTTTTGTTTTTGTTTTTGTTTTTGTTTTTGTTTTTGTTTTTGTTTTTGTTTTTGTTTTTGTTTTTGTTTTTGTTTTTGTTTTTGTTTTAAACTTTAGAAATGTGTAGTGTATTTTTTGGCTTATGTACACTTTCTGAAAAAAAGTCAGAATATGTTAGAAAAGCTCCAACTTTGTGGCATAGATTTATTTCTTTAGACATTTTCATCAATGAATTTCTGCTTTGTGTCTCATTTTTTCTGTTGTTTGACAAATCTATAGGGCTTTTTTACTTTCATTCGGTGATGGTTCTGATGTTGGACTAATCTAATTTCTCTAATTTCACTGTGACATGTAAGTTATGCAGTTATGCTGTCAATATTTAGCAATAACTGGAGAAAGTCCTTTT
>VZUA01082272.1:0-15840 GCA_013401035.1 Horornis vulcanius | reverse complement strand
TTTTTTTTTTTTTTTTTTAATCCTACAGCAGCAGCTCTGTTTCCCAATGAAAGAATCTCAATCTACTGGCCTTAGCGTCATTCAGCTAAATTCTGCATTGGATCTTGCTGCAGCCATACATCCTAATATCAGCTTAATTTGTTGTGGGCTTGATTTTTCGCCCAGGTCCCAGTGAGCAATGCTTTTGGAGCTGCACGATGCGATGGCACCAGCAAGTGTCCGAGTGTTGGGCTCTGATATGTGGCTTCGTGTTTCAGCAGGTGGCGCTTAGAAGCCAAGGAAAAGCCATCCTGACAAAAACCTGGAGCTGCCGCGTGAGCAAGGGATGATATAGTCGGTATAATTTAGCAATTGCATTTTCTGGCATTATCAGTTGTTTTCTTATGTGTCTCTACATTAGATTTGTTTTGCCAATGCTCTGTGGCACACAGGAGTGCTAATTTGTGTGGTTTCATGATCACAGTAATATGGAGGTGTTTGACTCTACAATAATTCTTCACAGAGGTGGTAAGTCTTCTTTATATTGCATTTCATCTGTTTTTAAATGATAGTTTCAGAAACCCCACAACCACAGAGATAACTAGCTTGATTTAAAAGTGTATTGACTAAAATCCAACTGCTTCTCCCCCCAGGCTGCAGCACTGCTGTATTGCTGTACAAATACAAGCCTTCAAATCAATAAACACTACTGCTAAGAAGCTGTACTCCTGCTCTGCAGAAATACCCTGCCAGCATCACCATGTTCCTTGCTGCCAGAAGGGATGGCTTCATAGTCAGCTTCTGCCTGCCAAAAATTGCCCTGGATTCAGCCACATGTCCCTGTAGCAGTGCTAATCAGGCCACCCTTTCAACATTTATTTCATAGCCCAGACTTTACTCCACATCACAGGCATTCAGCCATCCCTCCACTCTGGCAGAAGCAGTACTCCTGCTCCCCACACTTAGCTGGTTGTCTGCTGCCCCACTAGCACCCACAGTATTGTGTGTGTTTTTTCAGCTTGTCTAATGAATGTGCACAAGGGGAGGATCAAACTGGTAAAGGTGGTAAACAAATTAATGCTTTAAGCCGTGGATGACTATTGCCTTGAGATGTAATTAGCATTTTTCGGCATCATTAGAATTAGACTGTGACTCATTGTTGTAAGTGACAGTAGTCTAAGTTTATTTGTGTACAGCTAAGAGACATTTGCCTAGTGCAGGAGAGAGTGCTAGGAGGGGTTTGCATGAGCTGCATATTGAGAGAAGGAGAGAAGCAAAGATGGCAGGGCATTTGTGTGGCACCACAGGAGAGGGGCTGGAGCCCAGTGGGCACATGGCAGAAAGGAGCAGGCAGCTCCAGGCACTGTGTCATAAAACAGCTACAGAGAAACCCGTGTCAGCAAAGCTGGGTCTGGGTGTGGAGCAGAATAAGAGCACTGGAGACAGAAGGGGGAGAAGGAAAGTGGTTCTTAACTAAAGGAAGTGCATGGAGTCTGTTAAAGCTGAGCAAAACTCCTGTGTGATTACTGAGGCAGATGGGAATTTGTGGACAGCCCTGGAGAAATTGTCATGTGGAATAAGGAAACTACTTGACAGATTGTCCAGACATAGCCATGGCTGTATCCTCATGTATGGACTATATATAAATTGGTCATAGACAGGAAATGCTTGTGATATTTCTGGCTTTGGTGCGTATTTGGCTTTATTTTTTTCCCAAAACAAAGCTGAAAGTGGTTATATCTGCATACATCCAACAAATGTGTTACAGAATTACAAAAATTGAAGGAAGCATAGCACATACTGCAGAGGATTTTCCTGACGTGCTTTTGCTTCTTCCTCTATCCCCTTTTTGTTTGTCACCATGTCAATGGAAGAAGGCATCATTCCAGTATAGTCTGTCTGTATCTACAGTCACACTGTGCAAGTTCTTACAGTATAAGCATTATCAGCAGCTCTTTTTGAAAGGAAATACAAGCACTATAAAGCAAATTAATGCCCAGGGCTTTGGTCTTTTTCTTCAGCATCAATTAATGCTTTGTTCGGTGATAAACAGCAATAAAAACTGTTCTGTAAAATGTAACTGGAATGTCTTGAGCCAAATCAGAGGTCCCTTTGCACCACAGTAGCTGTTATGTTCTCCCCACTTGAAAGTTTCCCTGGCGCTGGGCGGAGGTGGAGGAGGTGGAGTGCTGTCTTGGGAAGGCTGGTTTTGGCTTGATGTGGTCCAGAATTGCTGTTTGGCTGGTACTGTCTCTTGCAGCATTAAATTCTGATTCAAGCAACTGAGTTTAATGCAAGCCCCACTCTCTGCCATATATTCTTGAAACAAGGCCACAAGAGATGTTCAGTGATCTGACTCATTCTGCTGCTCTGCTGCTCTCTTGGCAGAGGCTGATGGAAGCAGCTGAGGTTTTGCGACATCTTCGTGACCATTACCAGTCAGAACAAATCTGAGCATCTCATCCTCTGAGGAAAGGATAGTACCCTTTTCACCCTTAGACTCTGGAAATGTGCATATAAGTACATAAAGGAGAATTTAAAAGAGCTAGAGGAACTGAGGCTGCACGATGAGGTGAACCCCAAGTCCAGAGTGCAAGGAAGCAGCTTGGATGTCCCAACGCCACATCATTTTGCTGTCATGCAACCATGTGGCTGTAGCAGCTTTATCTCCAGTTGTGTACTCCAGGATATGCAGCATTCAAGGAGGACTGTGAAGTGGCTCAGCCATAATGTAAAAAAATTATAAATTTAATACTATAAAGAAAAAAGTCACAATGCAGAAAAAAAATTAAAAACGAAAATAAAAGTTAAAAAAAAAAGAATACCAACAAACAAAAAAAATCTCCTGGAAAATTATAAGTTATTTAAAAAAAACCAAATTAGGTCTTGTGATCTCTGGCTGGATCCATGACATTCCATCCATTTTCCTATGTCAGATGTTGCATGAGAACATTGTCCGTCCAAATTCATAGTATTTGTGTGCTGTCACAGCCATAGGGAATAATGCTAGTAAACAAACATGGTCAGCCCAGCCTCTGGAAAGAAAAGCACTCTGGAATGCTACACTAACAGCATCATGCAATTTACAGACCTAATTCAGTTTCTAGGAAAAGAAAGGACTTTGCTTGGCCTAGCTGGTACATGAAATGCTGAAACCCTCAAAGGTATTAGCAGAAGTACCTGTGGATCCTGTCTGTGGCTTAAGGAAGACCTTTGCCAATAGCACAAAGTAGTGGAATTTAGGGTTTGCTTTGATTTAATTTGCATCTCAAAAAAAAAACCCGCAAAAAAATCAAAAACTAAATCCATCTCGGGAAACATGTCCCTCAGGTGGGCCCATGTAACATTTTTGCTGGGAACTCAGCTAACTCTCATAGTGATGATCAAGCTCCTGAATCCCCAGGCACCTAATACTTGATAGCAACTCTAATTTACTGTCTTTTTGTCTTTTGACTGACTGGGGGGGGGAATTAGTCTTGACCCACCAGTATTTAAAAGAGATAAAGAGATTGGGTCTATTTAAAAGCTATTTATTGCCATATTTCTTGCTAAGGCATTGATAAGAGCATAACTCTGTAACCAAGAGAGTTCATTAAATTCTACGAGACATGTTGTGACCTTCAGCTGGGGCTGCATTGTCACTGCTCGGAATTAATCATATTTGAAGATCAAAATCTGGTTGAATTACATTTAATTTCTGCTGCAGTGATGACTACTAGCAGCATACTGAATGTTGAGATAGGCTACTTCTCAGTGGAATGTGGGAGAACCCACTTCCCTGCAGGTGTAGCATTGCACCATAAGCAGAGTGCACAAGGGAGGTGGGAACTCACAGGATATAGGAAAACAAAACCAGAAAGCTTCAGTATCCTGCTTGTGGTAAAGAAAAAAAATGCATGCTGTAATTCTTGCAAGATTTACTGAATTTTGTAGAAGTTGGACATTGTGACATAGGCTTCCTCATTGTTTGGTGATCTCATGTCACTGTTAGGTAGCATCTGGGATACAGTGCCATCATTTAGGGCTTCTGGATGGGGCTGGCCAGAAGGATCCAGGGAACAACTGGAGGAAAGCTTGAAACCATTGTTGTGCAGGGGCACCCTGTTGCCGTGGCAAATCTCATAGGTGCTGGAGCTGCAGCTGCCCTCAGTGACTGCAAACTGGCTGGTGCCCAGGAGCCTGTGCAGGGCTTCAGCTGGCCAGACTCCTTTGTCAGACACTGGCAGGTTTAGGTTGTTTTTGTCTGCCGTTGCAGGGATCGTCTTCAGGTCTGATCCACTCCTGAATTTTTCTGGAAGGCTTGTCTCTGGAGAAATTGATGGCTGCAGAAAATTTTCCAGTTCAGCTTTAGCCCAAAGACCGTCCACTTTATGGATATGAACGTAACCAAAACTCTCTGGGTTAAAGCTTATATCAAAATTCTGTGTGACAAAGGGAGCAGCACAGTTAGTCAACAATGGGTGGTAGCTTAAGAGAAAAGATACACAGAGATAAATAAAAGATAAAAAAGATAAGTAAACTTGATGATTTATTTGATTTTAGAAGGGTATTTATTATTTCTTTAACTCTAGATGTAACCCTGAGCAGGCAGAACAACAGGTTAGCACAGAATAAACTATCACATGTCTGAAAATCCCTTTCCCTATTAACTTTATCTATCCTGTGTCCTCCTCTGGGCAGTACCCCTGGAGAGTGTTTTATGCTTTGTACAGTGTTTCAGAGACTTTTCTGAGAAATGCATTTATTGCATGCCTGCCATTTCACAGGAAGGAGTGCACCCACCCAGGTGGTTTCTTTCAGTTTTACCATCCTAATTTAGCAGCAAGGGAAGTAAAAATTTGCCACAACTTCCTGAAACACATTAGGAATCCCTGAACTGGATAGCACAGGGGCTGAGAGAGCTGTGTTAGGCCTCCAATGAAATTAAGAATATGCTAATGTACCTGCAGTGAACAGCACTAACGAGTAACTTGTCCATCTGGCTTTTAACTGGCAAAGCCGTTCATGTACTGCATGATGTATGAACAATGCTGCTGGCCATGCCAGGGTACATGGACATCACCATGGATGTTTGCAAAAGGTCCCCATCCAGCCCCATGATCACAGATTCATAGAATCACCAAAGTGTCTGCTGGAAAGGAGCTGTGGAGTCCAACCATCTGCCAGAAGCAGGGTCTGGATTAGGCTATTCAGAGCCTTATCAAGCCAAGCCTTTAGCATGTTCCCAAAGGAGAACCTACCTTGTCTTTGGGCCAGCTACACAGTGTTTAATTATTTCCACAAGAAAGATTCTTTCTTTTAAATTATTTTCACAAGATTCTTTCCTTGTATCTGGAAGAAGTTTGCCTTGAAGCAACATATGCTTGTTGCCTCTGGTCCTGTCACCACACAGCCTTGTGAGAGGTGAAAGGTGAGAGCACCTTGCCATCTCTCTACATACACCTCAGGTATCAGAAGGTTGTAAGCAGTATTCCCCACCCCAAGTTTCCTTTTCTTCTAGAAACAAACTTAATTCCTTCAACCTTTCTTCATACAGCAACTTTCCAAGACCTCTGTAGTTACTTTGCACAAGTCAAACCTTCAGGCAGTAGGTCAATTTTGTGTTATTTCCATACCTTTGACTGACATCTGCATGAGCAAATTTGACCTCTCTTAAGTGAAATGTAGAAGTAATTTCTGAAAGATGTCCTAGTTCACGCAGAAAACACACACACTGTCTCTCAGGACCATTGGTTTTGTCCCAAGAGTCTATACTCAGGTGTAAAGAACAGTGGAAGAACATACGTTTTTTGGCTTCTTGCACAGTTGCTCCAGCGTTTTTTTATGGTCAGGAAGGTTTGGCCATACAGCAGGCTTGATCCTGAAACAGCAAGAGTGGACAAAAAGCAGCATAAGAGGGCTGTGTTGAGGTATCAGAGGTTCATACTGCATCATTTGTACTAGTCCTCACAAAGCGTTAGGGCTGGCTGGCATTATCCAGAATAAAGACAGAGAAACCTCAAAATAAACCAGACAAGAGAAGAGGAATTGTAAAGGTCACCAAAAAGTCACTGTTCTTTGGAGTGCACAAATTGTCACAGTTAAAAGAAAACACTTCACTAAGTACTGGAAATGCAGCAAATAATGTGGCAAAGAGTTTGATGCTTTTCATCTAGCTGTGTTAACAGGGTACTGTGTAGTGAAACTGTTTTCTGCAAGTGCAAGAAGATGCTGTGGTTAAAGTGGAAACTTGTTGATACTTGCTTCTGCATGTTCAGTTAATTCAAAGAATCCACATTGTCCCAATCCTTGGCCAGTAATCTGAGCTTCAGATATCTGTCCTGTGGCCTTGTCCTACAGGTCCCATTTTTACTGCCATGATTAGCAAAGTTCTCACGTGGTACTGCTGGATACTCTCAGCTATGATGCATCTAGAGAATGTTGTCCAACTGGTATTCAATCATTGCAGTGTTATAATTATACATGTACATGAATATGTATTTAATTTTATTTATGTATCTGTGTGACTGTGTATATGCACATGTATAAAACCCTCTTCTTTTTAAACTGCAAATATCTGGGATCAAAAAGTCTCACCTGTTTTTGCTGCAGCTGTTTTAGTAGCAAAGTTAGAGAACTGCAGATTCCCAGCAACAGTAAAATGCAAGAATGAGATCTCTCAAGCTACCTATATACTTGTGAATAAAGGAGCAATAGGGCAGACAACTCCGGTGTCTAAAATGTTTAATTATTAAAATTGTTTGTGGCAAGGTATGGCTGAGGCCAACTAGTACTGGCCAGGCAATCCCCATGTTTAACACTGCCAGGTAATCCCCTTATGTTACTCTGGAGTCAGCACAGCCCAAGTGTTGTCCCAAAAAGCAAATCACACAATTACCTCTGTTGAGCTGGGGGGTCATGGACATACTGCTCTGAATGGCGTTGAAGAGTCCTGGGCAAGTTTCTCTCTTGCAAGGAGTTAATCTTCTACAGTTAAATTTGGATTATATCCCTCCAGATTCTAGTTTCATAACATTATCTACATATCTGTTCATTTTCTTAAGCTTGTCAGCTCTAGTGAGCCATGTCATTAAAAACATATTTACAGTTATCCATCTTCTGCTGTGTAGCAGATACATGAAAAAATGCTAATGCAGACCAAGAACTGCTTGGGTAATGAATGTATCCTTAGTCCCTGATCCTCTGCCTGATCTCGCCTCGTGGCTGGCTGGAAGAGGATTTGCCCAGGCTGGTGTCTGACACCATCAAGCCCCTGTTGCAGAGGGCTCTGCGCTGCTGCTTCTGAAAGTGCTGCAGAGCAAACACCCTTCTGACTCAGCCTGTGCAAGTGAAAGAAAGAAGTCATCACCCTGGCATGCTGTTTCCACATTTCTTAGGAGTTTACTAAAGCCCACAGGTCCCCTTCTTTTGCTTAAAGTTTGTGAGACAAAATTTGCCTCCAGTGGGACACTGAGTACTCAGGTGTTTTGTGGTGACTTTGGCTCACCAAGAGTCCCAGTGTTTTGAGCTCAAGACTGAAATCTGGTCCAAGGGGCGGGTCATCTTCTGCCTGCCAGCACTGTCTCTTATATTGCTCATTTCTACTCTTTGCTTGCCAGCAGCTTGATACAGAGTTCCAGAGGTGGAGAGAGAATAGTTCACAAGTATGACAGGGAAAGCAATAAGACTGTCAGAACAGGATTGGGTTGGAACATCTTTTCTGATACAAAGAGATTACCTGTTTTCCCAAAAAACTGCGATCAGTGCAATCATAACAACAGACAGCATGAATCCCAGGAAGGAGAGTATAACCATGACCACACTGCTATCTAAAGGAAAACAAAGAACATCAGCCAATGCATGTAAACATCTCACTGTTAAGCCGCCATAACAGTGATGTCTTTTCAGATGATAAATTAGGAATTAACACCAAGCATTGCACTTGCCTATCGCTGGGCTGATGCAGTGGCTGATTTCTCCTGCCTCCATGAGGGAGGTAAATGATAGGTTGTCAGAGCATCAGCTCTTGGCTGAGCTTTGAGCTGGGTTCAGAAAGTGGATTAAAGCAGCTTGAAGTGTGCTGATACCTCCCTTGCACTGAAACCAGCACTCACTGTGTCCTCACAGCAGCACAGAGATGAGATGGCTGCTAACACCCAAAATGCCGAAGTGCCCCTGGGGACTGAAGGGACCCAAGGACCACAAATATTATTCGTGTACAGTGATGAGATTTTATCCTGTGTTGCATTTGTCATTCAAGTGCCATGTTCACACCCAAGCCCAGCGTCCTGAAATGGGTTGTGTTTCACAGCTCTTTGTGCCTTACCAAAAATGCCTGGTGCAAGCTCTTCCTCCTCCTGGCAAGCCAGCCAGCTGCAAGCAGTGAATCACCCTTCATCTCCCTCTGCACCCACACCCTCATGCTCTCATGGCAGCATTTCCTCTGACCTTATTGCCTTTGAGTGAGATTTAAATCTTCATGGAGAGCCGGCCCCAGACTAGAGCAACCCAGCTGTTCTGTGAGTCGCCTCCTTGGAGTGCCTGTGTCTTTGAGGGCTGACCCTGCTGTGGCTGTGGGCTTTTCCCTCCCCATTCTCTCATCCCTGCTGCTGCTAGGCTGTCCAGGGAGCCCAGGCCCTCAGCTCTGCTTTCCTCCAGAAGGATCAAAGTGTTTTCAGCCCTTACAGCTTTCTGTGGAGTGCTGCTCTCTTGCTGTTCTGAAGCTCTTGGAAGTGCTCCATTCACTCCATGTGCCCTTAAAATAATCTCCATTGGGCTGAGAACGTACTTTCACCTCATACGATGCTTCATTTTCAAGGTTTTTCCCCAGCAATTTTATCTGGAGGTATGGTGACTCTTTTGTCTAAACACACACAAAAAAAATACAATTATTTTTCTAGCAGACAGTGGAGAATTATCCTCGAGTTAATCAAAGTATGTGAGATCAGGTGCATCCCTGAAATACTGTGCTGTTTACCCAACCTCTCTAGCTATTACACAGGTGCTTATCAGGTCATCAGCCTAGTTAAACAGCAGTGTAATCCAGATAGTATTGAGAAGAGAGACAAATGCTGGGTAAAAGCTTTTTGGAAAACAGCTGCAAGTATTAACTGTGCTCTGCGGCAGCTGACACTGCAGTAGGAAATATGTGCTTCCCTGAAAAGGCTCAGAAGAGAGATGGGGAAAAAATACATTTTTGCAACATGAAAATACAAATGTCTGAAAGTGTGGGTTTGATTTTTTGAGTCTGAAAGTTTTCAGCCTGTTAGTTGCTGATTTCTTCTTCCTGTGAGAGAATCCATTTCTTTCAAGGATGGTGAATGTAAACAAGTTCTTTATGAAAAACACTTCTAGGTTCTCATAATAACTCTCCCACAGGTCTCGTTTCTATTATTTAACCAATGAAAAGAAGCGTTGTCTTTACTAACCAATCATAGGGTTCTTTAGTGCAGCATGTTATAAAAGGGCTGTATAAAATTGAAAAGAAAGCCTTCAGAATTTTCTTCTACCTAGAGTAAAGCTCTTCATTTCATGTCCAACAGTGACAGAGAGGGCAGTTATAGGGAAGAAGCTGAAATTCTGCAATGCAGCTCTGATGCTCTCCATTTCAATGTATTTTGCTGCCTGAACCTATTTTCTTTCTCCCTTAAGTTCTTTGATGTTTGATCTTTGTATATTTTCAAGCCTAATCAGCAAGGAAGGAGATTTAATCTGTGAAACAGAGAGCAGTTAATAAGCAACCTCTAAGTGATGTCAAGGTGTTAGAAAAAAAATTACTGGTGGGTAGAATTGCCTTGTTAAGGTTTGGGTCGTGACATGCCTCGATGATGTGGGACCTGGGAGGAGGTTAACAAAGCTTGGGAAGGATGTAGTGATGGTAATGGACGCAAAGAGTGCAGAATTTTCTGACCATAATAGAGGACATGTGGCAGAACACCTAAGATAAGGAAGAAACTAATAAAGACAACTTGGTGACTGTGCTGAATCAGCTCTGAACTGAGTAGAAGGTAATTCTGGCAGGAGCAGATCATGACTGCTGACTCATGGCCCGCTGGGTCATGAGAGCCACCAGCTCAAGAGAAGACAGAGACTGCGGGCTAATTAGCATGAGATGTGAGAGAATCATTAACTGATAGAAGATGGAATGCTAATTAATAAGATAACTATGTAACTTGTGACCAAGGAATACTAATTAGTTTGTTTGCTAAAGTGAATAAATAGTAAAACGTTTTCGTAGTTGTTGTGCTTGATTTGGGAAATACTACTGAGCACCCAGGCTTGTGCAACTGGAACAATCAATGTCTCTCTCAAGTGTGTAATTACTGGCCTGTTGCACTCCAGGTAACAAATCTGATTTTTGTGGACAACACTGTGTTCCCTCTGTAAAACACAGGTGTAGTCCACGCTTTCAAACATTGTGACTAGCTTTTGCGTGGCTGCCCTGGGGACAGGGGACACAGAGATCCCTGCAGCTGGGCAGCCCCAGTCAGACCCAGTTCACAGGCAGGTGCTACCTCAGACAGCCTGAGGGTGGGAGGGCTGCAGGACTGCATTGGAAGCCTGGAAGGATTCAATGGAAAAGGAAATGTGAAAAACTTGCAAAATAGGTGAAGAGGTCACACGTTTTACTGACTTATGAGCACAGAAAATAACAACAAAATCACCACAGAAAAGAGCAAACTTAGAATGGTTCAACACATTATGTCTTCTATTCCCACTGCAAAGGCCAAATGAATGAAACCTATTTTGACTGATTAAATTTCCAAATGCCAAATGTTGCACCTTTCCAATTTTTCAGATGGAGATCTGCAGAAATGCAGATTTGATAATTTTTACATGGTACAGGTTATTTTGAAAATGTTTAATTTTGAAAATTAGTGTAAGCACACCAATATCTCACCACTTACCTTCCAAGTACCTTCTTTCTGCCTATAGGCTACTTGGTGTACTAATTTGTCCTTTAAGTATTTCTTCCTTGAGTGTGGTGTACAGTATCGAATAAGATACTCATTTGCCTCCTTTTCATATGTGATGTTTATGGCGAATGGTACTTCAGGCTTAACTGCAAATGACAACAAACCAGGACATAACAGGAGCAGAATAATGTTACTAGAAAATAAACAGGCTTTGAAATGTACAAAAAAGTCCACTTAAAGTTACAGCCCTGCAGGGTGACCTATCTTGAGGAAGAGCTGTCCTGAGTTAGGCAATCCTCATGCTGAGCCCCAGCTTATCATTACACTCTGATCCTGAGATCCCTGGCTTGGTTTTGACCTGCTAGAGAAGTAGTTTGACCAGTAGGGGAGGTGCTCGTGAGGGATATGACATTTACTCTTGGAAAGCAATTCCTGAGCATGCCAACTCCTGTGGCACCTTGAAGGCCTGAAATTTAGACCCTCTAGGCAGTGCTGTGAGATGGAGGCCCCCTGGCAAAACCCACCTGGGAGGAGGCACTGGAGAATAACCTGTGCTCAGGTACCACTGTGGCTGTCTGTCAGGGGAGTGGGACAGAGGGAGGGACAAAGTCCTACAGTGTTAAATAGACCAGGGGGGCTGAGGATCCAGACCCTTGCTATGAACCCAACATTTGACCTGCTCTGCAGGAGGCTGTGCCAAAGACCATCCATGCAAGTGCATCAAGTCCAAAGTGCAGCCCTCAGGGCTCTCCCCAAGCCGAGTCTGAGCTGGATGTGCTTGAGACCTGCAGGGACTTGTGGCTGTGGCACTGAGGCTTCCTGAATTCACCTTGCATAAGTACATCAGCACTCACAACATCACAGAGCCCACACCTCTCTCCTCTCAAGAAAAGACATACAGCCATAAATTGTTCTCACTCCTGCAACCTCCAGATACTTAGATCTTCCACAGATTTTAGAGTAGGGACTGCCAGAGATGGTCCAGGCTGGCCCGTAAAATAAGGCATAATGTAAGATTACTACAAAACTATTGGACTGTGGTAGAAATGTTTCACAAGAGAGGGATGTTGCAGTGCCTACTGCCAACAGGAGACAAAGCAATGTGGCACCAGAGAAGAACAGAGGAGAATCTGTCCTACACAGGCTTTTCTGGTGCCCTGGAATGACACTGGTTACCAAGAAAAGTAAACTCTGTGTATCCCCTCCTCCCCTGAGTTACCTATTTCTTGGCTCAGGCAGGTCCCTGGGGAGGTCTCTGGTGTGTCTTAGCCCATTCACAGTTATCAGTACGGGATGCACCTTGTTCAGACAATAGGATACACCACGACGTGAAGCAAGATCTTGCAACCTTGTGTTCCCTGTGCTACTGGGCTCATGCTATCTGTGGGGTGGATGTCCCTAAACTCCATAGTCCCTAGTCAGACATGAACAAAATGTCCCTGCTTGGACATTCATCCACACGGGCACAGCTGCTTCAGCCATGGATGGGATTCAGTCTATGTCCAGGTCTGGACAGTGTCACTATCAGCCTGAATTCAGCCACACATTTTGAATGGAGGTTAATCATGTCTGGCTTTGAAGCAGAGGAAACACCACACTGTGATAACACCCCAGTCGAGGCTACATGCCCTGCTAAGATGCTATTTTATGCTACCTTTATGTCATTCAGATTGACCCTTAGGCTTTGTGCTGGGCTGTTTTTTCCCCAGTAACCCCTATTACTTTAAAAACATCCAAAATGTCAAATATCTCACCAATGTCAGTTACAACCAGACTCCTGCAGACCCTTCTCTTCATCTCAGAGTTCATGCAGACATCTCTGTTTGAGAGTATATCAATGAACTGTAAGAAGAATACATCTTCCTGTTTCTTCATGTCAGAGCAGGCATAATTGTTGTCTTCCTTGGTACTGTTGGCCAAAGTGACACGACAATCATTTCTTCTCAGTGTTAATACGACTTGACTACTTACTATAAGGGATGAATGCTGCTTGCTCATTTCACTCATCTCACTAAAGTGAGACTCCATGTGAAATAGAAAATAATGCAATGCAAATAAGGTGTTTGAGATACTGATAGTGTTTTTCCTTGTGGTCCTTGAGCACAATAGTAAAGTGATGTGAATCACATTAAGTGTCATGGAGCTCTTGAGAAAAAAGTGCAATTATTAAATTGGAGGTGTTTGTATTGAAACATTTGCTTCTTTAAAAATTACCTTACCACTGCTATTTTTAAATATAGGGCAATGTGTTTTGATGCTCTTTGAAGATAAAGAGAAATTTCTTATTGACTTGGGTGGTAGCAAATACAGGGCCAACAGTCAGCCATGCCATGAAGGAATCACACGGCAGTTTTAGAGCTTTTTTCCATTTCTGTGGCTCTCATGTTTGAGAACTGCCATAAAACATCAATCAAAACCCATAATAAGTCCCATGAAAATAGAAAAGTTCTAATAAACTATGAGAAAAAAAAAAAAGGAAATAATTAGTGACTAGTATAAAAAGATTTACAAAAAATATCCACTTCTTTTCTTGGCTGCCACATAACTTTCAGTTTCAGGAAAAATAGAAAAAGAGAAAAGGATCTGTATGCTCAAGAAACAAAATCTCATCTTCAGCTTGGTGCAACAGTGAAAATAAGGGTGGAAAGAGTTTCAAGGCCTTGATAGGAAGTGGAGATGACTGATGTATTTGATAACTGTTGGAGGTTTTTGTGCTTGTTTTAGAGTATTTCTTGTATGTCGCTGTGAACAAAGACAATAGCTGAATTTTTGTCTTTGTCTAGATGCAGGCATTTTCTTGGATGTGGAAAATTAACCTTCTGCTGAAGAATTTTCTGTGTCAAAGATTTGTGTCTTCAAAAACATTATTTAAAATATCACTTAAATTAAAGTAAAAATCTCTCAGTTTATGCTGGGCTATATCTATTATTACAGGCATTCCAGAGCAACAGAGGCAAGATCGAAACTATGAAGACATTATAATCCCCTTTTTAGAGACCTTCCAGCTCTTTCTTTTTCTCATTAGGGACTTATGTTCTGCTTCAGTAAACTACTCTTGTTTGCTGAATATAGTACTCAAACTCAGCAAAATGCTCTGAAGAAGGATTTTGTCTAGCTTTGCTGTCCCTATTTCCCTGAATGTGGCAACGTGACTCACTAGTGCACAGCATTCCACTTCCCAGGCATTTACCAAGGGACAGACTGACAGCACTTACCACAGAGACAGGGTGTAGTTAGTGTTGTAAGGAGGCAGCTCAGTGAAATTGCAGGTCAGGCTGCTAAAGGAGTCCTTAATTTCCAGCTGGCTGAAGCAATCAATGTCAAAATTGTCTGGTTCATCATCCCCGAGAGTCCCTAAGGAGATATTCACAAAATGTTACTGCAGTAAACCTGTGAGTGTTTATGCAGCTCTGTTGCATAAGAGGTTATTTCTTCATGTGGCTGCCTGAAACAAAGAGGATCAACCCACCTGTTTTGTAAGTGGACAAACCTTGTCCAAATTGAAGTTAAAAGCATTTGTACCTTTCAAGGTTGTTCTCCCATGCCAGTGAAGTCCACCCACATGCAAGAATATTTTGGTGCCATGAGGAAGCTAAGCCTCATTTTGATTGTACTGGAAAGCTTTCTGAAATGTCACAAATTTGGGCACAGGAGGGAAATCTCAGACTTTCTGCCAGAATACATGGCTTCCTGCAAATTTGTTTCAATGACTAATAACACAACCATGATTTGACTAATAGCATAATTCTAAAATCCTACACTTGGCAGGTATGAAGCCAGTGATACAAAAAATGACGCTTCTGAGAGAAGTCCTTTTCTGGCAGATAATGCCAGTTCAGCCTCATTTCCTAAAATCTCACCCACTATAGCCAAGTGGATGGGGGAAGAATAATAATTTTATTTAATGATAATAATATTGTCATTATTACCCCTTGAATGGATCTTAGGGGCAAGAATGCCTCTGACTCCGTTCATCAATGGTTAAGGGTAGCTGTCACAATACATAAACCTCTTTCCTGAGTCAAGGGATGATGTTTGATCCCCTGCTCAGTCCTCTGCTACCCATTCCCCAGACAGGTCCTTGCCATGTGGGGCACCTGATGCAGTGAAAAAAAGAATCACAGAATCAAAGTAAGGTTTGGGTTAGAAGGGATCTTAAAGATCATTTTGTTTCATCCACCATGGGCAGGAGTGACACCCACTAGATCAGTTTTCTCAGGGGCCCATCCAAACTGGCCTTGAACCCTTCCAGGGATGGTGTGTCTACAACTTCTTGAGGCAGTTTGTTCCTGAGCTTCACTACTAAGTATAGAGTTTCTTCCCAAACTCTAATGTAAATCTCTGTTCTGACAGTTTAAAACTGTTCCTTCTCGTTCTATTGCTATCTGCTTGTGGGGTATCAGTGACCCAGACTCACAAATGGAGTGAGGAAATGCCCGTTGAAAAATTTCCAATGGAAAATCCCTCCCAGAGAAAATTATGGTCAACACTTGCATCTGCAGTCAGATTTTGAGTCAGAGAAGTCCAGAAGTCAGTCAGAAATGCAGAGAAACACACAAAAGCAGTGCAGGCAGAGGCTAGGAAAGGGACTGCTGCCTCCTGCTCCCATGATGGGTTGGAGTATCTGATGCTGCACGAATCCAGAATCCACAGGGAGATCTCTCCCACGTGAGCTAATATTTAGTGGCCATTTGTCACCATGAGCAACTGGTGCTAAGAAATTATTTCTAGTATTCTCAGCACAGCTCAGGGAGCCCTGATCTCCCTGAAGGACAACAAATACAGTGTCCTCTACCAGTGTTGCAGCTTTGATAGGAGAACCTGTGCAGCACAGAGACAGAGACAGAGACAGAGACAGAGACAGAGACAGAGACAGAGACAGAGACGGAGACGGAGGCAGAGGCAGAGGCAGAGACAGAGACAGAGACAGAGGCAGAGGCAGAGGCAGAGACAGAGGCAGAGACAG
>VZUA01082271.1:7736-19248 GCA_013401035.1 Horornis vulcanius | reverse complement strand
CAAATGTTTTTCCTCCATGATTTTTCTTGAGATGTGGCAGCTATCCATCCTCTTGCCAATTCATAGTACAGTCTTCTACTTCATTGCAGGTTGAAGTTAAGGGGTTTGCTTCCTTGTGCTTGGCACAGTTGAGCATTAACTCAAAGGCAATATCAGCTGGCAGCCTTTTTCAGCAGGAATTCTCGACCCCTATCCAGTTTTTTTGTGAAAGATAGTCCTTCTATGAAGGAAAATGGCAACCCAAGATTTCTCATAACCTGTGTGGTCATCTCTGTCAATACCCACTGCAGAGAGATCAAGAGACTTCACAAGAATAGAATGGAGACAGTGAGTTCTACCTCCATGCTGCAGAAAGGTACACTTTGAATGTCAGGGATGAGGCATGCACAGTGAAACATAACCTGTTCAGTTCACACTTCAATTCTCCTTCTGGAAATAAAGACCTTCAGTCTTTATAAAAAATTATTTGATACAGAATAGATGCACAAGGCACAATAAAAAAAAATTTAAAATAATAGACATCTTAAATTCTAAAACAATGTTAAACAACAAAAGCCACAAGATGTCAGCAGAATATAAAGTTTATTCATGTAGTCCCTTGAAACTGCAGAGTAGCTTTTTTGGCACTATGGAATTCCACACCTCCCTCCCTCTCTCCCTCCCTCCCTCCCCTGTGTTTTCCCCTGTGCACCCTCAGGCTGTGGAGTTCCCTCCTGCCAATTCGGACAGAGGCCAAAAGCACAGAGGGGTTTGCAAAGCAATCAGGTTCAGAGGAGAAAACTCCCTGAAGGCTGTGACTGTTGCAGGCACAGCCTCTGGCTCGGGGAGTTGCTATGCTGTGGAGTGGAGAGTGGGAGGGTCCTCTGGGCAAAGTCACACTCCACGCCTGTTCTGGCCTTTGTACACTTTTTCCTTGGACATCAGCTCCTGGTCACTGCTGCAGACAGTGTACCAAGCTGGATGCCCACCAGTCTGGTGAAGGGTGGTGCTTATTACATCCTGCACTTCTGTAGTTCTCTGATTTTGTTTGTCCTCCTTATTCCATCTCTCTGGCTGTTTCCCTGATAGGAAGAGTTCTTCTCTTTCCCACTTGGCTCTGTTCTCATCTTAGACAATTTGTCTCAACGTTCAGGCCTTGCTTGGCTTCAGCTGTGGGTGACTCATTCCCTATGCCTTGCCTCAGTCCCACCTCTTGGCTGTCTCTTGGACATCTGCTGTGCACTGCATCATTCAAACACAGCCTGCCTGCCGACACAGCTCTGTGCCCTCACACAGCCCCCTGACAGCAGAAACCTGCCTTCCCTGGAGAGCTGAGGCCTCTCCAAGGGCACACTGGGCTCTCCAGTGGATAGCCTCAACCACAAGGCATTAATACAGTCCTGTCCTCCTATCCCCAGCCTAAAGATAACTTTATCTGCCAACCAGGCCAGAGTCACAAGTGCAGGAGAGGGACAGAGCAGCACAGGCTCCTGCTGTGCTCACCAGGCTGTCCCTGGGTACTCAGTTAAGGGATTTTTGAGCTTGTGGGGTGTCAGAAGCCATGTGCAGCCAGGTACCTGTTTGCATTGCTGCCCCGTGGCTCTCTCCCTGCTCCTGCAACCATGTCTGGAATGTGCCTTGCTCCTCATGCTCTGCCTGCCTCTCTTTCCTCATCACCGGCCCTGCTGCAGGGCAGCACAACTTTTGTGATGAGTTCCCTTCCCATGGGAGAAGGAGGAGGAGGAGAGCTGCACAACCTGAGGCCCTGTGGAGAAGGGCTGCCTGACCTCTGTTTGTTTCACAAACTGCATTCCCCGGAGACCCCAGTTCCTCAGGGGCACAGAGGGCTCATTGCAGAGGGATGCATCCCAAAAAGATGGACTAAGAGTATGTGATTTGTTTTAGTCTTACTTCCAATTTTGCTTCCATGTAGGGTTTCAGAGTAAGATGCCGCTGGTTAGCAAGGCTATAAAATCTAACAGAAGTAGAAGGTTGAATTTCAGGCCAGTATCATTAGCCTGGACAAAATTTGATGGATGTGTTTTCTTTCTTCCTTCCTCTCCTAAAATGAATTCTGACCAGGCCAGTGCTTCCTTCTTGGTGAGGGATTTCTGAGGTTCTGACTCCATGGAAAGTTTGACTGCTGTGGGTGTGTGGCCAGTTATTGAAGACAGCATTTGTTGAGGGTTTACTCAGTGGTTAGAACATAAAACTGAACAAAGCATATACATTCAGTTGCTGTGCTAAGAGTAAGGGCATTATGTGTGCACTGTTCAAACACACAGGAGGGGCTCTACTGCTGCAAACCCAAACCAACTGGCTGAATGAAATACAAAGATATGCACTTAGGAAACTCCCGTGCACATTTGCAGTTGAATAACAACTGTGCAGAGAGAAAAACCAGGTGCATTTCCAAGTGAAAACTTCCACAGCTACTTAATGTCAACAATAATAATTTCTGTTATAGGTGCCTTTCACCTTGAAGCCTCTCCAAATGCTTTGTAGGTCTGTGTGTACATTTGATCGTTTGCCCAGCAATGAAGGGAAGGCTCTGGTGTGGGATGTAGCAGCCATACTCTGTTATCTACAGTGCCCTTGGGCTCCTTCTCATTTCTGAGCACACAACAGCAGTGTTTTTAGCTCTCTAACTTTCTCCTCCAACCTCCTTCCCCTGCATTTCTCCTCCACATCCCTCCTTGCATCCCTTGCTCCCACTCTTGCCCTTCTGTGCTGCGTTTCCTGTTCCTGGACAGCCCTCCCTCCTCTCATCTGTGAGTGCACTTGGCAGTCCTCTGCAAAACTGTCCTAAAATAGCCCCCCTTCTTTCCTCCCCTCCAGACTCCTCCGAACTTGAACTCTTGAATTTCAGTTGGATTTGCATGCCATGCCTGTTTTAACTTGCACACAGCCTGGGACAGCAAAGATGTTTTATCTGCAGTGACAAATTGCTGCGTGAAGTTACAGCGCTACGTGAAGGAAACGACCACCCGAATGCTACTGCAATCTGAGAGACATACCAGGGAGAAGAGGTAAAGAAAACAAAGGTCAGGGGTGTTTCAAGAAGTCTGAAAACAAAGGAATGTACATAAAAGGTGCCTTTATCTAATGCTTTGCATCTTTCTGAGATCATTTGCCCAGAGTCTCCTGTTACAGGTAGAGGAAGGACAAACTTCCTTGTCCCTCAGGGGTGGTCAGAGCATACTGATTGTAAGAGCCACCTGGCAAACCTCCTCCAGGCTGGGGTTCCCACCTGCCAATTCTACCCATGGTTCCCTTTAAGCTCCTTTAAGTGAGGACTTCAGTGTCACAGCCTAACCTCACCCAGCTGATCCTCTGCCATACCTGTTCACTTTAATTTTTGCTTCTGGGCTGGGCTTCTTCATATTTCAGATGACCTTACAAAAGGAGAGCTCTGCATGAAGTGCTGGGCACTTAGCAAGCATGCTGCCCGAGCTGCTGCTCATCACCTACCTTGCCCATCATGGTTTTCCACCCTTATCCAAGCCCAAGCTTCATCTCTAGCTCTTCAACACAGAGAAGAGTCACAAAAAGACACCAAGAGAGTAATTTATGATGTGCTCATGCAGCACCTCACACTGCAGGAGCAAAGAATTATGTGCAATGCTTCACTTCTGCATTAAAACACTTGGATAATGTGTGATCTCTCTCCACCCAGGACAGGAGCAGAGCTGATCTCAGTGCAAAGCTTGGAGCCTTTGGCCCATTTCTCCACAGCCATGCTGGATGCTCTGACTCATGTGTCATGTGTCCATTAGAAACAGGCTTGGGATTGTCCTCACCAATTTCTTCAGCAAAATGGGCCAGAAAATACCCAGGGGGACATTACCAGGCCTTGGCTGTGAGTTCTTCCAGTCAGCAAAATGAGGAACACCAATTTTTTTTTTTTTTTTTGGTTATGCAGCTGCTCAAAGGTAGCTGAATACCATCAGTGTGAAACCTTAGGTTGTTGAGCAAGACAGGCATATGAGGACAGTGAAAAACAGGGACCAAGTTTTGGACCATATTGCCCAATCACGTGCTGTTTGGGGTAGCTGTGGTAAAGAACTGCCTCACTTCTGCATTAAAACAAGTTGGGGTTTTTGTCCCCATAAAATCTTCTGGAAATCAATCCCAGAGATGCACTTCTTGGACAGTCAGGTCCGTCTTCCAGTTTCTACAGCTGAAATGTATTCCTGGCAAATTTGTAGGCACTTGTTCTTGTGCCAGCACTGCCCTTTCACTCAAATAGCTCTTCTCTCTTCCTGGTACTTCCCTCCAGGGTATTTGTAAGCAACAAATATATCTTTTCCCAGCCTGCATTTTGCTAGACTCAAGAAACCAAGCTCATTTAGTCTCTTCTTGTGGAAGAAAGCTCTCTCCTCCCAGGTCATGACGAGATAAAGGCACAAAAAAAGGGGCAATTTTAAATTAATTCATCTTTTATATGGACATACAATATTCTGTACTTCTGTGATGACATTAAAATCTTGCTATTTCTATTAGAAATCCCTCATCTGACATGTCTTAGGCCCGCATTTGTCTTTCTCACATCTGCATGCTACTGCCAGCTTACAGACATTTGATCAGCTCGTGCGCTCAGGTCTTTCTCCTCCTCTGTCACTTCCAACTGATGAGCTCCCAGCTGGTAGCAGAAATTCTCATTATTACTCCCTCGGGGCACGACCTTGCATTTTGTACTATTAAATCTGATGCCATCTCTATTGCTTCTGTCCCTTTTTCGTAGGAAAACCACTCTGATTAGTCACCATATAATGCCTTAGAGACCTAAAGACATATTCANAGACATATTCACTGTATTTTTATTTTTAGAAACTGTTTGCTGTTTCAGTATTTTCATTCAATGAATGATGCTGATGTCTCTCTGTATTACCACTTCCCTCTAACAGAAACTCCAGGCTGATGTGCAGAAGGGCAGGAAAAAATTGCCTTCCAGATGAAATATAAGGCAAGGAGAGCTATATTTCCAAACCATTTCAAGGAAATAATTTTGTAAGTTATTTGTCACTCTGCTGCACAAAATGATCAGACACACTGTCCAATCAACAACAAACCAGAAACTAACAGGTATGAAAATGTTCTGTTTTTATCTAACTGTTTTTCCAGTGATCCAGATTTACTGTGAGTAAATTTACTGCATCTCGCTGCTGGGATGCAGCTCTCATCTACAGAGCTGTCACAGTGATGGCTCCCAGCACTCTGGGTTTTAACCATTAAAACTATTTTTATGATGTTCAAAATACTTCAGAAACAACTGCTGTTATTGCCTAATTTTTGCGCCTAATTACTGTGGCAGTGGGCAGCTTATGAAGGTCTGTGATGGTGATGAGAATTCATTTGCTCTAACCTCTCATTTTCAATTACAAATAATGCTGTGTGGAGATCATTTTACCCAGAGAAGGTCTGGTGTAATTCAAAACACCCCCCACATCCTTAGGATGCTGCAGCCACTCTGAAGTGTCTGACACTGCTGGTGCTTTATGGAAAAATGTATTTCAGAAAATAGCTGGGGAGAGTTGCCCATGGAGGTGCTGCAGAATTTTATTTCCCACGTCTGGATTGTCTGGTGGATGTTTGTGAGGTGTTTCACAGGGCTGTGAGCTCTTTTCTGGCTTTGGAGGTGCTTTAGCAGCACCCAAAGCAATGGGGCTTCCTGGCCTGAGGGGACCTCTGCAAAGTCCATCTCTGCAACTGAGTATTGAGATTACTTTGCTGGTAAACCAGAGAAGTCTGGTGTGTGTAGGGAGCTGTAGTCCTCCTGACAGGGTATTAAAATCAAAGGTACTTTCAATTGGTTCTTGCTTACACAAATGGGGCACATTCCAGAGGCACATGATGATTTGATGATTTTTCCCTCTAGAAAGAACCAAATTTCCTTCCCACACTGTGTTCTGCATGTGCTCTGGGGATGCCTCCTGTGTTGGGAAGCTGTGTGGGGAAGAGGTGTCTTGAGGAGACTCTCACTGTGTGCCCAGAACACAGGCTTTGGTGGCATCTGCATGACCTGCTCAACGCATCAGGACCCCTCTGTGCACTCTTTCAAGCTGTGCATCGTGGGTTTGTGCCAGCAAAGATTGTATTTCTTGCCTCGTCCAGACATGCTAATGAGGCATTCTGACAGGGCTTACCTTTGGAGATGTGAAAGAAAATAGCAGAGGGAGATGGAAGGCAAAAGCATTATTTTGGAAGCATGAGAACTTCTGAAACATTAATCTGGTGAATAACTCCCTGCCAACAGAATTTCACTAAACCACTGATCTGAATCATGTCACAGATGGCATCGTCTTCCAAAGTGTTAGCAAAACACAGGGCTCAACCTCCAGTGCCCCTGCATTGCTATTTCTGATCCAGCACAACAACATGCCTGCAAAAGACTGAGCTTTTAATAACTGCAAGTCAGGGAAAAAAAAAAATCAGCCCTGTTTTGGGATCTGAATAGCTGCCTTGCAGAAGGAGAATTGCCCATTTTGCTCAGTGCAGCAGTGAAGATGGGCTCACAGGATGCAGAGCACCACATGCTCTGATAGACTGCGAGATCTGCTACAATGTGTTTCTAGAAGTGCAAAAGCTGGACTGGCATTTCTGAGTGGAAGCCAAAGGTGCTGGGCTTGATAAAGCAGGACCAGTCATGGCACAAGTGGAAGAGGAGGAAGTGATTGTATGTCAGCTGACAGCCTCCATTCATGGCATTTCATGGCTGCAGGAAGAATTTAGGTCTGAAATATTGTTTTAAATAATAAAACCAGCAGGACCTGATGCCAGGATAGATAAATAGTAGTGCTCCTGGGCATGTGATCTCTGGTACCAGAATCTACATTTCTATTATGTCAGCCAATGACCTTTTTGGCCCCTGAATTTAGGTGCCCATCCTGGCTGTGCATCACCTTCTCAGTCAGAAGAAATCAGTGGTCTCCACCTTCCTACACCTGATTTCCATGCAGGAGGACATGCTAGTTCCAGATCCAGGTGGTCAGGGCCTTGAGGAGAGCCACAACACATATCCAAATCATGCAGCACCTCTCCCAGGCGCCTGGGGCCTGGCAGCATAGCCTCAGCTGGAATTTCACAGGAAGAAGAGCTGAGATTTCCTCACCCTGCTTTCCCAAGGAGGGACAGGCCTCCCAAGGACACTGTCTCTGGGGCTTTGCTCTGTCATATCCTGAGCTACCACTGAGAAATCTTTAGAAAAGGTAGTCAGCTTCTGTTAGACGTCTTTCTAACCACCACCACCTGCCCCAAGGAAAAGGATGTTAAAAGCACAATGCTAACGATGGCAAAAGCAAGCCCTCCACAAACAGGAAGGCAGTGGAGGAGTGCCAGAATAATGGTGGCCTTGTGCAATCTGATTTTAGGCCCCATGAGTGTCCAACCTGCCTGCTCCTTTAGCCCCTGGAGCCTCTCTTAGTGCACAGACTGCAGCTGTGGAGGGGCTGAGCAGCAAAGCATGAGGACAGAGGAGGCTATTGCCAGTTGACCTATACTCCTTTCTTTGGAAAAGATGGAAAGCATGTTGATGTGGAGGCTGAAAGAGGACACTGTCTTGCTGAGAAGACACCAAAGTTCTGTCCCAGAGAACTGGACTTCCTCCCTGCCTGCAGTGCTGTGTACCTGTGGGACATCACGGACATCACCTCATCAAGCATTTGTAGGTAATCACTGCCTCTGTGTGCTCTCATTGCCCATCTTGAAATCAAAGGGGTGCAGTGACAGAAATCAGTGAGAGTCCTGCTCTGAACCTCTGTGCACTGTGCCAGTGTGCTGGTCCCTGGGTAGGCAGCTCAAAGGGGCTATCAGAAATCGCTGCTTTTTCTCATCAGGTGAGCTGGTGATAATAAATGCAGGAGTTGCTGTAAGCACTTCAGCGTTATAATGGTATTAGAGGAGAACCTAAGAGGAAATTAATAGGACCAGGGTAACCAGATTTGAATAGCATGTCTTACAAGAGGCTGAGGAATCCATCAGCCCTAGGCAAGACCTCTCACAGAAGATGTCAGCCCAGCCAGTTAAAGTCAGGCAGCGTTAGAAGAAACTGAACGTAATGCCAACCTGCATAACAGACACTGCTGCCACCTATCACAGTAATGAGATTTCATAAAGAAAAGCCCATCTCAGTGCCTTCCAGAAGGATTTCCTTTAGCAGGCAGCTGGGTACCTGGGCTGATTAAACACAGATACAAGTTTGAACAACTGGAACAGCCTATCATGTTTTATTGCACCCAGGCACTTCAAGATGCAGCAAACACATCCAGTCGATTTTTAGCTCAGCTCTGAATGTGTGCAGCCTGTGAGATAACTAAACCTTTAGTCCCTGCAATGAACACAGCACAGCACAGGACTCACCAGCAGTCCTTCCATGGGAATGGGCACCCTGCTCAGGCCACAGGTGGGGATATAGCATTGTGTAACCCCTGCCATGAGACATCAAGAGGCAGTATGCATAGACTGGCTGTCACCCCCTCCTGCAGGCTGATGGAGGAAAGCAGGACATTGACACTTGCTCTTGGTTAGAAGACAGGAGCTGCCACAGGGTTTCCTCTGTACTGAAGAATTACTGAAAGCAGGACTGGGCTCTGTATGCAGTAGAGCTGTGATGCGTCCTGGCTGCCCAGAGCTTCAAGCACAGCCCTGTCCCTCCCAGCAATACATTGGTGAGGTCCTTATACCTTTTCACTGGTTTCAAAATCAGCCACTGCCAGTCTCAGTTAAGGCACTGCCAGCTGGAGTTGGGGCTGAGCTTGTGATTTTGATCTGCAATTGCCTGGTGACTTGTCGAAAGCAGTAAGAGTCACCAGGAAAAGAGCGAAACCTTGCAGACACTGGGCTTGTAGGCAGGGAGCTCTTCAGACCTCTGCCCACAGAAAGATTTTGTTTGGCTCTCAGAGTGATCTGGGTCCCAGTTCCTTCCCTCAGGACCCCACTGTCACCCTGACAAATCATGTCAATCTCAGCAAAACTGGCTTCTAGCACCAAGCTTTTTGTAATGTCCTACTTTACAGGGCTTAAGCAACAGTGAGACAACCTAGGGAAAAGAAAGGGACAGTGCAATTAAGTGAAGGGATGCTCGAGGCAGGGAAGATTTAAACTCCTTTCCTTGTGAATCTTTGTAAAGCTGGAACTGAGGCAAAGCCCTGATTCCTTAAATCGCCCAACACCTGGAAGCCACTGGCAGGCTCACAGCACAGGCAAGATGATACCACTTTTACTGGTATTATCATCACCAGTCCTGCCAAGCAAGCAGTGATGGAAGACAAGCATCATCCAAGGAGTGGTGTCCACCATGCATTTGTACACAGCATGGCTTTAATTGCACTCAAAGGCTGACAAACAAAGGCCAGGTAAATCTCCTTTGAAGTCAACAAAAATGATTTATGTTGACTTGAGTGGGGACTGGCTGAGGACCACAAGCTGCAGGAGGAAGTCTGAATCACTGTGATCCCATAAAGGACTCTGCTAAGGAATGGTTTTGCCTCCTTGAGGAAGCCAGCAGAACTGAGAGCCCATGGCTGCCAAATCAGAAGAATGGATTTAGCATAACACCCATGCTGTGGTGCTCCTATTAATTTCTGATCTGCAGAGGAGCTGCATGCTGGTCCATAACCTTCACCACTTACCCACACCATCCTGTCCCATTTGTAGGGAGCCACCTTTCTAGAATTACTATTTTCCTAGTTGTAAAAATAGGACCAATACAGTTGTAAAATAGGCCATCAGCTGGGGCACCAGCTCAGAATCTGGACTCTTTTAGATTTTTTTCCCCTCCTTCATCTAGAAGAAATGGCAATCCACACTAATTTTTAAAACTGGAAAAACTATCAGATCAGATTCAATTAGCCTCTTTCCACCCCTTGCACATGCCTGAAATAAAGCTTCTGTTATTGGAGTTTAGCTGACGATGCTTTTGTGCAAGGAAGGAAAGGCTCCAGTTAGTTTTTCTGTAACTGAAGCCATATGGAATTGAAACTTGTTGAATCAATAATGAAACATGTCTGTGTCACAGAGCAGTTTTGATTCCAAGACATACAATGGACTGTTTGCAAAGTCACATTGCTGGTTAAAACTACATTTTTTTAAAAAAATGGACAAATAATTTAGGGACTCAGCCACTTAGGAGGACATGGTCTAGTTGATTGCCTGAGAAAGTTAAAAAAATTCCCAACCAGCCTGAGGTTCTCTGTTGACTCATTTTCATAATATGTTTAAGTACTGTGGCAAATGCTTGCCAGCCATTTAGGCAACTAGCTTAAGACACATTAAGAAACACAAAGCAAAATGATTTCAATGTCCTAATTTCCCATCCATCCTTCCCAAAACATGCACGGTAGCTGCACTGAGACAGGTGAGTTGCTAATGCAGATTAAGTTGTCCTTTGAGAAGCCACTGCAATTAATCCACCCAG
Source organism: Horornis vulcanius (assembly GCA_013401035.1). NCBI lineage: Eukaryota > Metazoa > Chordata > Aves > Passeriformes > Scotocercidae > Horornis > Horornis vulcanius. The sequence continues at coordinate 8,855 of VZUA01082271.1, read as the reverse complement.
TAACCCCTGAACAAAGAAGTACTTCCGTGACATATCAGTGTTTCCAGATTTGGAAAGGATTTGACAAATGCCAAACTGAACTTGCACAGCAAGTGAACTGTGGTGGAGAAAAGAGTGTGCAGCCTCCAGAGGAGGGCATGGAGTATCTACGAGGGTAAAAACCCTACTTGCTCAGTGGTAGCATTTATTCTATTTTATTTTGATGCTTGGCAGTAAAGAAGGGTGTTGGAGGATGTCAGAGGTGCTTCAGAAAAGCCTGCTGGTGACTAGAAATGCCTTCATTTTCTGTTAGCATGCAGGTAGCATGCCCACAGCCACCTGAATTCCAACTATATTACAATATGAGGTATTCCCCCTCGTTTTGGTTTTTGGCCTCAGTGTCACGCAGTTTTGTAATGTGAATATAAAGTAGCATTTTGTGGAACTCAAAAAGCTTTGGTGATTCTTTTCAAAATGCTGAGCTTTTCAGAATGTCCTTTCTTGGCAGTGCTGGGCTGAGTATGCCCTGACAACATCACATTTCATAATCTCTAGCTTCCTACCAGCTCTGGATATAAGGCAAATGTAAGACCCCCGTGCTCTCCAAGCAGGAGGAATGTTGCATGGTGGTGGACTTCGGGCTGGCAGCTAGGATTTCCTCCTCAGGGACTGAGGGAGCAGATGCCTGGAGCTGGTTTTCTTTCTTTCCTCTCTGATTCAGTGTTGGGTAATTAAGGCCTGAAAGGTTGCCTTAAGTGCAGCCCTGGGAATTGTATTTTTCTGCAGATGGTATTCCCTGCTATCAGTTATTGTATTGCAGTTGGGCCAAAAAATCTGATGCAGATATGATCCTTTCTTGGAAAGGTTTTGTATTGGAACACAATAACCACGGAGGCAGATAAGAAGATACCTGGGATTATGGTGCACTGTGGCACTGTAAATGGAAGTAACCTGAGCCAGAGTGCACAGGAAAGAGGCAGGCACTGGTGGCAAGTTGTTCAAATCCCAGCCCAGCGCCTCCAGTGCAGAATTTGAGTCCTGTAGCAAGGGAATCAAAACACCACAGGGGACAAAATCATTGCTAACCAAAATAGCTGACATCATCCGTGCTTGTATGGGAACCTGCCTGTTGGTAGGGTG
>VZUA01082268.1:39361-60381 GCA_013401035.1 Horornis vulcanius | reverse complement strand
TTACGTTGCTTTTTGGAGGAGGCTGTGAGCAACACGTCATGGGAAAAATACCAAACTCCTGTGGCTGAGAGTTTGCAGGTACATGGAGCAAGCTTGGCTCAAACTCACAGATCAAAGGTTTGTGGCTGATAAGAGAATAAATCACTTTCTCATCTGAAATAATCTGGTCCCTAGCACTTATGAGAAGACTCACCAGTATTACTTAGTTGCATTTTTTTTTTTGTCTGAGAATAAAGTATTAGTGTTTTCAGTGTAAGCTGAACATGTTTAGCTTAGAAGAATTCATCTTCTGGGTTTGACTATTTGGGTTGGTTTGGTTTTTTTATTTGCCAGTGCTCTCTTGTTTTTTTGCAATTTTCAAACCCGTGTATTGGCATCTGGTTTTTGGCTGTGAAGTTACATCATCTCCAAGCAAACCAGTGTAATGCATCAGGCTGTCCCCTAGCCATACTGGGTCATGTGTTTACTATTAAAGCTCAGTTTCTGTGCTTTTTCATAACAGTTTAGTTGTCTGCAGGAACTGGTAGTTAAAGCATGGAAGGCTGCAGATAATTCTTTAGGCTCAGCCTCTGTTTCCACTGCCTTTGATCACAATACATTCGACTTTCAAATATTATTTATAAATTATTTTTTCACAGGCTGCTTTTGAGTTTTGTAGATGTGTCTTTCCACACAATAGGAATAATGTGTGATTTCTTATTGTAGCTCCTTAGCATGTAAACACTGTGTTATTCTAAACTCTGATCAAATTTGAACTCTGTGTGGGTAAGAATAGAAAGACATGGATCCTGCTACAAAGATGTTGCAGTGAGAGTGGTAACAAATGAGATGGAAAAGGTGGAGAAGACAACTGTCGAACACAGCATGCTTGTGTATATACAAATGTACTTTGAGAGATACCCTTGTTTATTCCTGCAGTTTAATTTAACATCATAGTAAAAAAAAAAAAAGTACAATAGAAAGATCAATGTATAAAAAAATTTGAACCATGTGGCAGAACTTGTCTTCCTGATAAAAAGAAAAAAGCAGCCAGAGATTGAAAGAGTGGGAATGTTGGTTTTTTTTTATGCATAGCTTGTCTTAAAGTCATTAAAGCTAAATTATTCAACCTTTTTCCAAATAAAGTAGGAATTTTTATGAGTTATCCCTCTATATGATTTTGATGAGAAAGGATTGAGTATCAGTAGAGCTACAGAAACCTCCTCCACACAAATGTGGTAAAGCATCTTAGATCTCTGTGGTCTGCAACTTGTACACCCAGTGTAGGCTGCAGAGAGTAGCTCTATGAAATGAGGAAAGGGAGTTTGTCTGAGGTTGTATTCTTGCCTCAGATTTTACTTCCAGGTGGTAAATAATAAAAATTTTCTTGGGCAAGTTTTCATTATAATCCCATTTTTTGTTGTAGATACAGTTTTGGTCAATCTGAGAATTTAAGTCTGTGTGGTGACAATGGGAAGTGGGGTGGGAAGAATTGCTGTTACTGTATTACTTCCCCTCCAAACAGGTCTCAAAATGAAACCAGCTGCTAAATTGGTAATCTACAAGCTCACAATATTTGCATGCAGTTCTGATTATGGGTGTGAGAGGGAGGAAGCTCCTGTTCTTGCACATCATCTGTTTTCTGTGTCATCCTGAACGCTGAGATCTGAATCTTACTTGCATTGATGGCTTTAGTTTTGGGGTGTTTTTGTGCTAGTTTTTGTAAAACTCCAAGACTGTGGCTTGTTTGCAAGAATGGCTTGTGGGTGGGTACCTCTGACTGATTGTTAGACCCACCAGGTCTAAAGAATATCATATTTATGTTGAAGGAGCAGGTCCAAATTATAGTGTGATGTTTTATTGGAGTGTTCATATGTGAGTTTGCTTACTGTTACGTCAGCTGCAAGGATTGTCACCTAAGAAGGAATTAGGATGCTTTAATAGCACTGAAGAGACTTAGGATAAGGTTCTTTTTTGGTGCCTTCATTTTGTGCCCAGCAGTTGCTCAGGTAACTGGGAATCCCAGACAACACCAAAAAAAAAAAACAACAAAAAACAAAAAACAAAAGACAGCACATTGTCCATGAAAATGGGATGAAACAGGAAATAACTGAAGAAGCTGAGAGCACCAGAAACATGTGTGAAATGTCCTTTCTGCCTGTTCTGACAAACAGAAACTATAGGTTTGCTTCTACTTGTACAAAAAAAAATTTCAATGCAACCAAGACTAGATTCTTTAACATAATCTTCATGAGTCTGGGTATCAATAGGTAGGGTGGGTCACCAGCTTCTTGCCTAAAAATCACAAGCAATGAAAAAAAATACAGCAGCTCCAAGAAACTGCTGACTGATCAAATGTTACCTCTTCCTAAAAGCAGTGAGAAAAGGCAGCTGAGCTTGGGAACGAGAAGTGGCCCCAGAGTCTTGGAGAAATGCTGTAAACCTAGAAATGCCTTGGCTCAATCTGCTTGGGATCTGAAGTTACAACCCAGTGGTTTATCTGCTTGTTTCTGCCTTCCTCTGTGAACAAATTCTCTATGTGCATGGCTGGATTCTTTTTACCTATTTAGTTTAGGTCAGAATGCTCCTGGTCGCTTTCCTGGTAATGTTTTTGCTTGCTTTTTAGAAACATTTTTTCCAAACAAAAAATTAAAACAATTAAAAGCCAAACTGCCACTGATGAAACATGATTCCTCTCCATTCTCCTATGAACAAGTTTGGGGTTTATGTATATGTGTGCCCTACACTTTTTTTTAGGTACATCATTTTTTTTCTTCTTTAGATAGTGGGAGTTAAGTGAATCAGCAGTTAAAAACTCAAGCATTTAATTTGTGCTTCCCTATGACAAGTCCCATTGCTGTTCCCAGTCTTGCTTTGCAGGATCTGACTGTCCCTGGTATGTCTGGGCCAGCTGAAGGGCAGGGCTTCTGGAAATCTTTGGTTTTTCTTTTTCTTTGAGGCTGTATGTGAGTGTTAATTTTTTGTTCATTTTTTACTGAAATGAGAAATGCTCTTTATTTAAGAAAATAAAAAAGTAATTGAGCTTATTTGTCTGCTCTGCTTTCTATGCTTGTTCAATAATTTTGCTTCCCCCTGGGAGGTGTTGGTCCAGCCTACCAGAGATGGTGTGCATCTGGACTGTTTTTCTGAGGTGATGAGTTAAGTCTCCTTCTGAAGGTGTTGTGGACACCTCAGAACCTGTGAACATCAACTAGTGAACATTTTTTATGGTTTTTTTTAAGGCATCTTTTAAAAGTTAGTTAATATTCCAGCAACTGTCAGTTCTGTGGAGCTGTTGAGCTTCTCTAAAATTCAGGCTTGATGCAGTGGACAAATCCTGCGGTCTCTTCTTGGCCAATATCGTGACATAACTTTGAGAAGTTTTTGCCTCCTTTTCTGCTTCCTGTCAGATATTTGTTCAACTAAGGAAAGAGACCACTTCATTTAGCAATTCCAGTTCTGAAGTATAAGTAGCATTTTTGGTGTTTGCTCATGTGAACAAAATTATAGTTTTTAATTTCTAGAATTTGGATCTCTTTAAAGACAAAGTTGCTAAACAGATGAATGGGGCCACATGAGTAAGTAAACATACATAAAAATAGAGTGACTTAATAAAGCAAATTAACTTGGTTATTGTAAGGATGTGAGAAGATAGATGTGCCTGTTTTTCATGTGGAAGTGTTGGTGGCAGTGGAGAGACCAAACCAAGCTGAACCCCCTGTTCAACCATACAGGGCAGGTATGACTGTGCCAGGGGTTTGCTGAGTGTTTGTGTTTGCTCCATGGCTTCTCCAGAAGGAGAACCTCAGCTTTCAGTGCCTGAGCTTTGTGGATCCAAAGTGCATTTTGACTGTGGCTTCCTCAGAGAGGGAACAAGAGCTATCAGAATTATCTGGGTGATTTGTGCTGGTTATCTGCCACATAAACTCACCACAGAGCAGCTCAGAATTGTTAAACAGGTTGCTGATGTGGTGCAGGGAACATCCAATGCTGAGCACAAAAGAGAATGAAGAAATGATGAGTAAGAGTGTTGCCCTGTTCTCTTACAATTCTTATTAGCTTTCTGAAATGTTTACATACTTGGAGTCAGATTCTCAAAGTTCTCATGCATTTTCATGTAAACAAAAGAATGTTTATCTAACGTTCTACTGTTGCTGACATTCCTTTCGTGGGGAAGAGAAACTTGATGGACTTTGAGTTTGACCAGTGTGGTTGGAGAGGTGACAACCTCATCCTCCAATCCCTGGTCATTGTCCAAAATCTAGATAAAATGAAGTAGCAAATAAACTTCCCCTTTTTCTTCCTTTCCTGACCTGGCAGTGTGCGTGTGTTCATTGCATGTCCTACAGTGACATAAGAGCAAGCAAAATTATTTGACATAGGGAGACTTCAAATCAAGTGCAATATTAGTAAAAGGAATTTCAGGTTTGGTGATTGTTGCTGCTGCTGTCATGAGCACAATTAGAGCTTTGCAGTTTGTCTGACCCCTTGCCCTGAAGTGCTGCTGCCAGTTCTCACAATATTCCTGACGTATCCAAATGCACAGCAGAGCTCTGGCTCTTCAGAATCTGGACCAGCTCCCAGTGTTAGGAACAGGAGTCAAATGGCCATCCCTTCTCCTGTGCTAGCACACACCCCACCATTAACAGTCTGAAGGCAATTTTAATAAAATACATAATCCTGCTGAGCTAGTCTCAGAAGATAAATAAGTCTTGTAGAAAAGAAGCTTTTGTTTAAAAGTAATTATTTAAACTATGCATTACAGGTAATTTTCCTTTACCAGTAAACCAAATGCTATCAGAATTTCAATAATAGCTTTGTGTTACTTATCTAGATAACATGATATTGTCATTTCCAGGAGCTTAAAACGCTGTTTTATTTTCATTTGTGTCAAATATAGGGGTAAATGAGACCTGAATATATATTAAAAAAACAATCCAACAACATGAGTTTTGTATAATTTTCCGAGAACAGCATTTTGTTTTCCAACCTTTTATAGGAAAATAACAATCTAATGATGGTTTCCTAAAATGTGGACTTAAAACAGTAGGGTGAAGAGCATCTTCTTATTTTCTGTTTTGGGTAAACATGCTGCATTTCAGAGTTGATAGCAAATATAATTCTTTTGAAGGGGTTTGTCAATAAAACCATAGCACTGTGGCAACTTTATAACGTGTATGCAGACATAGCCAAGCACTAAGTGCTTCAACCCATAGATAGCTTAGGAAAAAGAGTGGTATCATTTTTTACCCAGGAGATTTTTCATTTTCAAACATTGCGTGAAAAACTCAGCCTCTGTGTTTTCTTTCTCTCAGCATTATTTCTACAGTGTAAACCTCTCTAATGATCACAAAATAGTTTATTATGAGGAAGATGAAACAGCTATGGGAGGAAAACAATGGGTTTTTTTAATTCTTAAAGGAGAAACATCTGTTTCAGGTCTTTAACTGAAAGGATGGCCCTTTTTTTCAATGAAAAATTTTATTATTATTCTTTCTATTTATTATGAGTATTTTTATGTTTTCTGCTTCAGTGTGGACAAGGGAAGGGCTGCTGCTTTGAGAGCTCAGCAGCTGAGCCCATGTGGGGGTGTCCCCTGTGAGTGAGGCTTGGCTGAAGCCTCAGTTTCTGGCCAAGAGCCCCATGGCATGTTTGGGCTGCAAGGAGGTAAAGCAGGAAAGATACCCAAGTGCATTAAGGCAAACCAACCTAAATTTAGACCTAGATTCCACCTAATCCCTAACCTAAAAGGTTTTCACTGGATGTCTCTAGGCCTTCAAAAATGCCTAGCCAATTGAAAGTGGAGGGCCCAGGGATGAGGTGGGTTTTTAGATCATCTACATCTGGCTGTGGTCTGCACCAGAGTTTCCAATTCCCCAAAATGGAGAAAACAGCATTTCCCTACTTCAGGGAAGATTTGTGAGGATCGATGTGTTTGGGATTGTGGCAGTAGGATATATCTGTAACCTACATAGGTAATAGATCAACTTAAATACGTTTAGTAGAAGGGGGCCCAATAATTCATTGCTCTGTCACAGGAATATTGTGACACTTAAGTGTTTGTGATCTATGTGAAAGGGGTTGAGATCTTTTGATTCAAAAGTGATACTGCTCTGACTGTGTGAATTATGAACACACATGTTTGCACACTGAATTTACTTCTTGACCTGCCCAGGCTGAAGTTTTAATCTCTGAGTAAAAGATTTTTGTCTCCCCCCTCCAGAAAGTTTTGCCTGTTTGAAGCCGTGCTCAGCTTCCTCCCCTTTCTGCTGTTTTGGGGGAAGGATGGTGATGGGGCAAAGAGTGGAGGCAGCTGATGGCAGGCAGGGGTTTTGCCACCAGAGAGCCCAGCTGACAGCAAAGTACTGCCATGACTTGGAGCTGGCAGGCAGGAATCAAAATGCCACCCCTTGGCTGCGGAAAGAGCTAAAGATTTGTCTCCAGCAAGTGACAGGCGCCAAGGTACTGTCGCCCATTTTCTAATTTTAGCAGGGAGGCTGGCAGGGATCTTACCTAGACAGACAAGCCTTGCTTCTGCCCAGGCCGATCTGCTGCCGTGGCTGCTGTCCCAAGCTGCTGGGCTGGGTGCCTCCCGGCTCCCAGGGGGTGGTGTGCTGGTGGGAGGGAGAGGGGAAACCCCTACCCTTGTCTCCAGGGGCTTGTGATACTTCTGCTTGGAGGCAGCAAAACTCATCCCTTCCTACCGGCTGTGGGAAAAGAAATGTTCGTAGGAAGGTTATTGCTGATGCAGGGATTGGGTTGGGAAGCCTGCTGGAAGGGGCTGTGGCAGCACAAGGAGTGGCACACACATGAGAAGCTCCTGCCTGCCCTCCAGCCTGCTGCCTTGGGTGTGGTTCTGGTGCAGAAGCAAGAAGAGGAAGAAGTGGTTACAGGAGTTCACCAGAGGGGAAAGAGAGTGAGTCTTCCCCACTACGAAGTGATGCCCCAGGCATGTGTGATCATTACACAGGGTTTTCTGCCAAATTGCTCTGATTCTGGCTTTTGACTTTGGAAATAAGCGTCTAGGGAAAGGTAGGAAGGAGTCTGAAATAATTTCATGTCACCTCCTTTCCTTGGTTTCCTTCACAGTCACCTTCACAGCTTGGAGGCTGTGTTCTGCCCTGCATCCACCTCTCTGCCTGTTACACAGGGGTGTGAGATTCCCTTTAGGAAACAGAGAAGCATTTTCTGCTGGTTTAGCTCACTCAGTTGGTTCGCTGGCAACTCAGACAAATGCCAACAAGGCACTGGCTTTGAGTCTTAGGCAGCAAATGCGAACTGTCACATTTTGAAAATATCTGTAAGGACACTGCAGCCAATAGTGCAGCTGTGCTTTTCCAATAGCCCATATTCAGATGGAATATGAAATTGAAAAGAGCCTATTGGCATATATTATTACCATATTATTAGCACTGGATTTTATTAATGTGTTTTTCATTTGTGTAATAACGACATGGGCAGTATTTAGCTATTCTGGGCTTTACAAAAATAATTATTGGGAGTGTTCTTTTGTCAAATAGGTTTGGAAGTGGACAATGCAGAATTGATGTTTATCCCATCTTTCAAAGATCATTTTTACCATCTCCACTAAAAGCTATACTTGCTCCAAGCACATCTTGCTTGATGGAGGATAAGTTCTGCCATTTTGAGAGGGGTAGTTTTTATTTATAATTGTGAATGTGTTTAGCCACATGAGGCTGTCAATCAGTGAGACGAAAGCCCAGTAGGATTATTTCTGTAAGTGGCCAATTTCCCCCACCCTTTCGCTCCAAATCAAGGACAGATGAAAGGTCATGATTAAAACAGTGATTTTTTTCCCCTAAATTCTAAGTAACAGTTTGCAACTGTTTTTTTACCAAGATGTCAAAACTGTATTTTATCTTGGGAAAAGGAGGAAGGAAGAAAATTATAAGTTCTTGAAAATGTTGGCAATTTTCCAAATGGTTGTGTTGAAATTTATTTTAATTATTGTACTTGTGTCAGTTCCTAGCAAGGGTAAAAAGGGGGGAAATAATTCAGTACAGTATTATGCAGCTATGGATTAAACAATTAATGGTGAACCTCTGTATCCTATTAGTATATTTGAGTTCATTATTTCAACAAATTGTTTCATGAGCCAGTGACTAGTGGATTTAACCATTTATTTTATAGTCAAGACAGAAGAATAATTGGCTAGCTGGAGGGTCTTTATGTGTATGAATCCATCCAAGGAATTAACCTGAGACCATCAAATAATGCAGAATGTCATCAGGAGGTTATTTTCTCCCAAGAGTTTGGTATTCTTACGTGCAGTCAAGGAATCTGCATTCTGGGAGGGGTTTGGCAGCTGTCTGGTGATCATTGCAGCAGCCACCATCTAAACTAAGCCACAACTAAAATTGTGGAGGGCTTTGGTGTCATCAGTAATTTCCTGAAAAGTCCCTCAGTTGGCATTGAACGTGACGCTCTTCTCTTGGATATGTGCTAACCACTCACAAGTCACAAATCACACTTCACTGGTCATAGCATTTAGATAATCACCAAAGTAAATACTTCTTTGGGCTCAATTTTGTGTCTAACATCTATTAACAATGGCTAGCTTAAGAGACATTCTCAAGGAGAATGTCTTTTTAGACAGAACCATCTAAGCATGTGAGGATGCCACTGTTTTTCCTCTTTGCAGTTCACCTTAGAAGTTTTCCAGGTCCCTCATGATATCCCATGGAGTTTGGAGTTTATTTCATAAATATTAGTTATGTTAAATATGTTCTTCTCAAATTAGGCATGTAACCAAGATGCTGTCTTTGTGTTGTTGGGTAGTATATTTGTCTTGATAAAGGTTAAATGGGTAATATTCTAATCTCAGTAGCTTCTGGTTTTCCATTTTGTGTTTTCCTGTGATGGTAGGATTCCCTTTTTTGCCTAAAAGAGCCCTGTGCCTTTGTAATGCTTTATAAAATGAGTCATCTTCCACCAGAATGAGGGGTGTGGAAATGGATGCTTTATCTCTGATGTGAGTGGTACAAGTAAAACTGGGTGATTTCAGCCACTCTCCACTGCTACACAGTTAATCCACAAATTTGACAATGCACAGGACCCATGCATCAGGGAGAGTTGACTTTTTAAAGGACAGACAGTGAAGTAAGCAATTTCTGGGCTTATTTCTAAAATCTTCTCAAAGAAATATCCTGCACTTAATATACATGTAGTTTTTATGACTGTGTTTTGCCATTTCCTTCCATTTCTCTGTGCTAAGCTATTGTGAGTTACAAATTTAAGTGAAGAGCTTCCCTTTTCTGTTTTTTTTTTCTTGTGAGCAGATGATGGAGGGGGTTGCCACCTTCCTCACAAAATTTTAGGTCAGCTAAGAAAATTGACTATTGGCTTTGGTTGTAGTTTGGCTTTTTTTTTTTTTTCCTTTTTTTTTTCTTTTCTTGGTTGGGTTGTTTAGTTTTTTTCAAAGTATGCAAATATTTCTTCTGTAGTCAGTTATAATGATAGGCAGGATGCTGAAGCAACCTCTGAAGTGTCTGTGGTGGTTGATGAACTGACAGTAAATTCTGCTATTCTCTTACTTGCTACGTCTGGGTGAGTCACACAAATATCAAGTCACAAGTGCCTCGTGCCACGCTTGTAGACCTAGGAATGTAGCATGAGATCAGTGTTCTCAGGATCTCTCCAGAACATCAAAGTGTGGCTGTTGCATAGCTGTGTTCCTGTGTTTGTCACTGCTGGGGAGAAGGGGCAGCAGCTGAGATCTTGTCCAGGTTATGAAGAAGGGTGCTCTGTAATTTCTTCTTTTGCTTTTATAGCCTGAATTCACTGGAAGCAAGGCGTTTCTTGGCTTAGCTCTTCTAATTTCTTCTAATTCTCCTTGATTTGTTTGTTGAGCTCTTTTCAAATGGCAGAATGAGGTTTGAGGGATGTGGAAGAGTTGAAGGTTTGGGTGCCGCCTGAGAAGAATATATCTGGGGTCCTAATTGTCCACTGTACAAAAGTAGTGCAGGCTAAAAGTCAGCAAGACAATTGATGTGAAGTAAACCAAGTGAATGTGGTGTTGGGAACATTTGCAGAGTATACTTGTATAAAAATGTAATCAGCAGGACATTTCAAGTGATGGAAAAAGTGGAAAAAGTAAATTTTTACATGCAAAACCCTTTCCTTTCTTTTTGCTACTGCAGGAAAAAAAAAATTATTTGTTGCAGAACCTTTTATGGGACTCTGAAAGGATTTATAGACAAGGTGTGCTGTGTACAAGGGTTTTTATTGTCTGCCTTTCCAATGAATTAGTGCCTTATTCTACCAAAAAAATAATTATGTTAGCACTTCCTCTGCAGCCATCCTGGGCTTCCATGGTGCAGAAGTCAGATGTAAATTCTGGTTGAATTGGGTCCTTATGGAGGCAGTGTCCAAATGGCCTGTGAGGAGAAGAGAAACCATCCAGGTCACGGGTCTCTGTCTGCTTGAGAGTCCTTCCATCCTGGCTATAATTCTCTGAAAGCAAACTAATGAAACTTCCCATTGACTTGCACTCATGTGTGCTTTGAGCATTTATTTACAGTCTACCATCAGCAGATTAAAAATCAATTAAAATCTATAGAAACAGTCAAAGTTACACGCTCCTCTTTGCTGGTAAAATAGTTTTTTTTCAAAGATTTTACATTAATACTTGCTGCTTGGTATTACTGAAGATAATGAATCAGGTTTAGGCAAAGTCAGTGTGTCTTTAACTGTACAGAACTGTGCATCTTTACCTTTACAGAAGCTCTGCTAAGAATCTCTTATCCTCTGTGCCTCTTGGCCTCTGTAGAAATAGGAGAATTTATGCAATTCACTTAACTGAAATGGAGATGTTGAAAGCTCTCCAACACCGTCATGATGGATGTTATTGCAAATGTGTAGGGAAAACAATAATCTTGGTGCTAAAATAAGTTTAATACCAGTACGTTAGAGTGGAAAGTGAATATTAGTACCGCTAATACATTAAAATAAAGGAGGGTTTGATTTGTATTCCTGACTTTCCACAGAAATGCTGCAGATTAATTTGCTTCTATCCCACAATTTGTGTTTAGAACCACAATTTGTGGTTCTGATCTGGGACTGCTGACACCCAGTTCTGCCAGTGGCCTGCTGTGGGGATTTTGGAGTGTGCAGTGGTATTTTTCTTGAGTTCCCTCTCCATCCGTTTGCCTCCCATTCTTTGCAAGTCTGATCTGTTTATACCATTAAACACTCAAACATAGGGCTGCTTTTAAATTTCTTTACAAGTGTGTGCTCCAAAGGCTATTATACCATAGTCATGATACTTGTTCTAATGTTATTCATGTGTAGATTCGAAGGATATAATCTACATTTCTAATTACTGTTTTTATTCGTCCTTTCTGTTTCTTATCTTAATGCAACTTTCATCTAAAATTTACAGTAGCTAAAGAAGCCACAACTTCAGTGCACTGCAGTGATACTCAGGTATCAACCACAAAAGTCAATGCTGATTGCATTGCTAAGACAGAATGCCCAAACACTGAGAAACTGGGGGGAGGAAGCAGGGGGAAAATCATAATTTAATTAACTTGTCCAACCTTAATTTAGTCCTCTTAATTTAGTGGTTAGGCTTGTTTGCAGATTGCTTCATTTGATACAGGATAGAGATTATGTTGATGGGTGACTTCAGGAAATCTTAAAAGGAGTTGCTTTATCAATATGGAGTCAGAGCAACACAGAGTAAATAAGGCCAGGCATTTCCAACAAATGCTGAGAATAAACAAAATATGAAATGACTGTTTGTTAAGCAAGCAGACTCTATCCTGTGGGTGACATTTTACCCAGTAAAAAAAGACTGGCATGATATATTTATATCCTACCATGATACATCTGCACAAGACAACTGAGTTAAGATTGCACAGTCCACTTAAATACCACAGTTCTCCCTTTTGATTCTTTACTTTGCAGCCTGGATAGTATTTGTGTATGTGTGGTGGGGAAGAGAAGAGAAATGTCACCCTGTCCATCACATTGACTCTTGGATGTTCTCCTTGTGAGTGCCTCACATCCAGCTGCACTGATTCCTCCCCTCTCTGCCCAGAGGTTGCTGCCCTCTCATCTTCTTGGAGAGGGGGAGAGCTGTCGGAGTGCTGGGGAGGGAGGAGGGCACTTTTCTTTCTGAGAGGTTTTCCTTGTTTACCCATCTCCACCAGTCAATTCACGGCCTGTCTGTACTGTTGATGGTGGTCTTGATTTTGTGCCTTTGTTCCCACTCTATTAGTTCAGATCTCCACTTCTCAGTGGATATTGTCACTCTCTGCTTGTCTTCCTCTTGCTCTTCCAAACTATAGAGTCCAGTTTATATATTCTCACTTTGTCCTTTGTCTCACTCTTTATATTTCTCACTTTTGTCATAGCCCCCATGTACCTTCTCATATTATTCATCTTCCATAGCTCCAGGTGCCAAAAATCCTCTTCTGCTGGTTCTGCAGCGTTCCCATTTCCTCATGGTAAAATCAGTGTGTGCTGACTGCAAAGCCCAGCCTGCCTCCCCATGGATGCCTGCAGCTCAGGGATGCTTGGGGGCACTGTGCCAGCACAGCCTGGTCAGCCTTGGGCATCAGGGATGGGGGGCATCTGCCCACTGAAGGTGGGATCTTCAAATTTACATCTTTTTCTTCATCTGAGAATATTTTTTTTTTAGTCTTGTCTGTGCCTCTGAATTTTTGCCTAATTCCCTCTCCGGGTTTGTATTGTCAGTGCTAAAAAATTAATTTGCTGAAGTTATTATATTAGGATACTAAATTTCTTTTTGCTTTCCTTTTTGTTACTATGTATACCTCCTAAAATCTGTCAAAAAATATGTCTTCTTGAAGCTATACAAAACCACCATTGCTTTCAATAGTGCTACCATTTCAATCTTGGAACATCATATTTGCTCTACTGCTTTCAGGATTGATTTGGCTATTTTTTTTTTATGCTAAGACCTGACTCATAACAATTAGCATTACCTATTTATTTTTACCTAAATTTATTTCTCAAAAAGAGGTGGTGTTGTTTGTTTGTTTGTTTGTTTGTTGTTTTGTTTTTGGTTTTTTTTTTCCCTGAGAGGGATTGTACTTACCAAGCATTTTCACTAGCTGAGACTGTTCATGTGCTGGAATATTGGGTAACAGAGGGTCAGACTCTGTCCTCCAACCTGATCCTGTTCAAAAAGAAACAAAACTGAACTGATGAGGTTTTCACTTTTATTTGAATCCCAAGAGCTGTATTTCCAGATAAAATTTAAGGTTCCTACATTTCTGAGTTATTGTAACATAAAATATTAACTGCTGTGCTAGAGCTATACACTCTTTCAGTTCTTTCTCAGCATATAATTTCTCTTTTTAGATATCTGACCTTTCTGTAATTCTTCTAATTTATGGAATAGTGCAATTTATCTTTTCTTTATCATCTTACTTAGGGGTGGCTGAGTGGAACGATGGAGGGGATGCATATATCTTCTTGTTTCTTTTTTCTGACTCAGTGTTTAGTCATTATTTTCAGTATCATTTAATCTGTGGAAAGTTTCCCCATATGTCAGGCGTATTTTAAACATTCAGCTGAGATCTGTGCTACAGTAAGCCCTTTCAGATATGATGCTCAGCAAAGGGCAGAGTTCAATCTACACCATTTATGAAAGTGAAGCTTTTTTTCAAATGCTGTTCTCTAAACAAATACCAAACCTGTGTATTCTTGGGGTTTTTTTTAACATGTAAATCAGGTTTTCCTGCCTATATCACTACCCTTAGAAGTCCACTTTTCCGTTGTCTGCAGAGAAACTCTAAACTGGGGTACCCTTTGTTACAAGATATTTCAAGTATTAAAAGTTCTTGCAAGAATTTTTAATTAAGTACTGCTAAGCATAGAGATGCAGCCTGTGATTGAGGAAGGCCCCATGTCAGGCATCTCTCCTTCACAATACTCTTCCTCTAGATTTCAGTGCATATTGAAACTCAAATTTATCAACAGTTGTTTTAAAGATATGGCCTCAATGTCAAAGAGTTTATTAAGAAAAAAGTACAGCAAGCAACTATAAGGGTACTCTGATATTACAGAAGCTTTGATTACTGTTTGCTTCCTGCAGAAGTTTTAGTTTGCTGAGAATGTGCAACCTAAGACTATTTAGTTTTCTTTAGCAAAAATGTTTTGGATGTTAATTGAATGTAATGGGGTTTGTATGCTAATGGAATGGAGATCATGAGGAAAACAGGTATTCCTTAACTTTGCTCTTTGCTGTAATTACTGAATAATGCTATTTATGGTAAGGTTGTATACATGTGCATGTCTTGGGAAAAGGATATGGGATTACTTATTAACAAAGAAATGGAATTCCTTTTCACAGGGAATTAGAATTGTGACTCTAGACTTGCTAATTTAAATAACTTGCAGGCTAAACAGACTTTTATAAAGCATTAAATGCTATTATGTCTTGTGAACATTAAACACATTTTCTGAAAATATTAATTTCCCATTGGTTTCCTTGCCTCCTCCTCATTGCTTTAATTTCAGAATTCCTGATAATCCGTCCTCCACACACCAGAGGTTGGGGATTTCTGAGGCTGCTCTGGTTCCTGGTTTTTTTCAGCCCTGTTCCCCTCTCTCTGTGGCTTTTGCCTCTGTTCTCATTAGCAGTAGATGTTCACCATGTGCACTGATGAGGGCACATAGGGCATGAATTTGCACCAACTGCTGATGACTTTGCTGCAGCCTGATATCATCAGCAATGCTGTAAACCCTGAGGGTGGTACCCTAGCAGCTGCAGGTCTTCCCAAATCCCAAAAACCTGGTAGTTTGTTGTTTCTAAACCAGTGCACTGCAGAAGCATGAGGGAGAAATAGATAATCTTTGATTTTTTTTTTAGGGGAAATCAATAGTAAATGTTCAAACTCCAGAGATGGATACACATCAGTCTGTTTGACTTGTATTTTAAAGACTGCCCAAAGAAGGAGTTGACCTTTTTCTTGAGGGCAGAGGAGGGAGTTAGAAAAATTGAAATTCCATATTTATAACTGCATCTTCAGCATCTACAAGCCTGAAAAGTTTGATTTTTATGTTAAATGTTACTGTGTGGGGCAATTTTATGATTACCCTTTTTTAGAGAATCACAAAACAACGCAATTTGGAAGGGACCCTTAAAAATCATCTCACCCAGCCTTTCTCATTAGAGAGTTTTAAGATGAGATATTTTTGGGGCAGTCCACCATGGCAGGCAGCTTTCTGTATGAAGAAGAAAAAAAAGCTTTAAAATTGAACAGCACAGCTTACACTCTTATCCTGAAGTCAAACAGATCTGTAGGCCATGCTCCATCCTGACAGGTTCATGAAAGTTTGAATGAAATATGATTGTAATCTTGGACATTGGTTATATAGCTCCTATTAACTCATATTGGCTACTGATTATGCAATTTCTGTGCTGGTCACTTCGATTAGCCTTGATCATTTGGAAAAAAAAAAAAAATCAATTCACTCTCCTGGTTTTAATTTTGATAATTCAAATTCACGGTGTTCTTCATCTGCTTTGTTTGATGCTGGACATAAATCAAGGTTATAGACGAAACCAATTCCTGAATGAAAAGTTTCAATTTTCTTTTCTTTTTGGCTACAACTATGCAAAGAAATCATCATTTGGGCAACTAATATGCCTAAGTATCCTTCAAAAGGAACTGTGATATATTAGAGCTGTTCAAATGTCCTCACAAATCATGTTGCCTTGCAGCTTTGATCCTGAAATATGTGAAATGATGTCTGATTTATGCCACTGATCCTTCTTTTAGATAGTTAAGTGTTCTTGCTTAATGTTATTAAATAAGTTCAAAGCAGCAAATAGGCCATTCTGGGCTGAGGACATTTGAAAAATAGCCTTCTCAGCAGGCTGCATATACGATATATGTTCTTTAGTTTTTTCCTTTGGGTTTGGTTTTGGTTTTTTTTTTGTGTACAGCAAGCTACTAGAACTTTCTTCTGTCCACATCTCTGATC
Source organism: Horornis vulcanius (assembly GCA_013401035.1). NCBI lineage: Eukaryota > Metazoa > Chordata > Aves > Passeriformes > Scotocercidae > Horornis > Horornis vulcanius. Next base: position 44,421 of record VZUA01082268.1, on the reverse strand, counting down.
ACAATGCTTTTGGTTTTGTGGTTGGTTTTGTTGTTTGTTTTGTTTTTGTTTTTTTTTTTTTTCTCTCCACCCTCTTGATGACTTTCTCCTGGGCTTTGTATTCATTGGGGTGTTTTAGGAGTGTGTGTGTGCTGGGGGGTACACAGAAACAACTTTGGGGCAATATAGGGGAGATCTCTCAGTCTCCTCTAAAAAATGATATAAAACAAGCTGCATGACCCAGCTGAAGGAGTACAAACAAAAAAAACCCAAACCCTTCTGAAAGTGTAAATTAGGGGGCCAAATTCACACTCAAAGGAGCAGAGTAAGTTTGACTACTTTAAATGAAAAATCTATCGATACATTGCCACTTCTGTTTTAACATGCAAAAAGAAGGAGAGAGATGAGAAAATCCTTGATTCTAAAATATTTATCAGTATAAATATTCTGAACTTGCATGAGAATACTGAAGTGCAAATCTCTCCAGGCATAAGGGTTGCATAGGAATCACATCAGCCCTAAATTTAGTAAATCTTTTAATGGAAATGTCACACAGTTCAGACACAAGATTTAGGGATTTTAGTATGTTACAGGAGCTTTATAACTAATATTATACTTGGGAAGTTTCAGTTGGAAATATTAAATCAGCATTTCCAGTGGGATGTGACCCTTGTTGAAGCAATGATCACCATCTCGGTCACCTCCTGCTGGAGAAGAGCTGTTTGTTAGGGAAAACTCCCCAATGCTCTCCAGCAACACCAGTGCCTAAACACCAGGCTTTCAGATATAAGATAGAAAACAAAGATAAAATCTGAGCATCAGATGTCATCTCTCTACTCTATTGTGTTGGTTTTAGTGTCTACCTTTGTAAGAATATGAATATTTAAATTTTGTAAGTATAAAAATATTTTTTGTGAATAAATACATACATTTGTACTTGCTCTTTTATTTTTTTTTTATATAGCATCGTGAGGAAATCGTGAAGAAAGAACAGGATAGCAGGTAGAGGCTCAGCAGTTGGTTGTTTTAGTGGCTTTTTATCTGCTCTTCATGCCAGCTATTTAACTTTCCTTTTGCCTGCTTGAAAGACATTACTCTGAGATTTAAGATGTCTGGATTGATGGTCATTTTCTGCCATGACAAAGCATCATCATTAAATCACTTGATGTCTTCTTTACTGGGGACCATGGGTTGTGTGTGCTAAATCACTTCAAACCTTTCTACTTGTACCCCTGTTAAAGGGTAGGAGGGGTTTTTGGTACTGCTGTGGCTTTAAAGAGGAGTGGAAGATGAAGGTGCTTCAGAGGGATTCAAACAAGGGCTCCCGTCTCTGACTCTGTGCCAGATACTCTGGTATTCCTGTTATGTTTCCAAAGGGTGCAATTTGCTAGTTTTGTTTTCACAAGGCGTCAGACCATCAGATTCCTGGAGAGATGGGTTGCCTTGTATTAGATGTTTGCTTTTTATACTTCTCTTAAAAAAAGGAATTCTTAAATAATAAATGAAAACGCAAAAGGCAGCGAGAGTATTTTCGTGTGTGTGGTGGAGGTTGCTCCTTTTGCTGTTGGAAAAGCTGCATTTCTGCCACCCAAAGGACCCTGAGCACAGGATTTTTGCTGTGCCTGGACAGACAGATCCAATCATTAGTAAACAGCAGAAAGCAGGAGAGACGGGGAGGGAGAGGGTGTGTTGGAACTCAGTTTAATTCTGCGGTGTCACATCAATCTGCCCAGTTAAGTGATTGAAGGGGAGAAACGCAGGCTGCAAAAGAAACTGGGCCCTGATTTGTTCAGGGTCACCAGCAGTGGTTTGAAACCATCTTGTTTGCAGATACTTCTTTCATGTTATTAGGCTGTCAGTTGAGTGACTCTGTAAGATTTATGGCTCGGAGCTGGAGCGCGTGCGTGTGCGCGGCGGCGGGCGGGGGGACAGAGATGTCATTGAGGAGACAGTGATCCATGCCTGCCCTGAGTGAGCTCTGCAGCCCTTTGTCTAGTCCTGCTTAACCTCCTGATGCATTTTTCTATTCACGTGCTGCTAAAGGAGCTCAAGCAGGGAGGTGAAGCAACAAGTGGTAAAAGGTTGCTCGTAACAGCACAGAGATGCAGTGGACTTGGTGTGGGCTTACTGACTGTGAAATGATGGAATAAAACTCTATTTTATTGGGCAGGGCCCAGGTTTAACTTGCTGTTTTATTTACTGTAAGGTTGTCAAAGCCGTTGGCTGAGTGTTCCCTTTCCCTTGTAGGGAAACAAGGATACCAGTTGTGTCTTCTTGAATTCTTCTTGAAGTGTCTTCAATTCTTCAAGAAGAATGTTCTTGAAGAATCTGGAGATAGCACTGGGTTACCCTAAGTGTGAAAATATTTTTGTTTTTAAAAACAGGCAACCCAAACAAAAAAAATTAAAAAAAAAATAAATAAAAAGGAGAGGGCATGATGTGATCAACCCAACACAGAATTTAACTTTGTGTCTTTAGTAAGAACTGGAGTTTTTATTTTACCTAAGTCTGAAAATTTTGAAATACTGGATTTTTTAAAATCCCTTCTTTTTATTGGAAGTTTGTCATAATTCAGAAAATAGTTTTCTGGTCTTCTGTTTACACGGTTCATAGTTGTGGCAAGGTCAAAGCATACATTATTTTAAAAATTAGTAAGAAAGCGTTCATTGTCATAAGACTGAGTTTCAACTGTGGTGACTTAAAGCCAACAAAATAAACTTTAACAGTAGAGGAGCTGGTGAATGTTTCTGAAACAGTGTCGCAGGGTTCAGCCATTTAAGTTGTACAACAGAAAGGTTTATTTGTATTTATTTGTCCATAGGTTAAAGGAGTAAATAGAAATTGCTGATACGTGGTCATTCATTGAAAAATCAAACTTTATTACTGATCTGGCATAATTTGTGTGTTGGCTTTGTTTCAGCCTAGTCAAGGTAATTAACTTAGAGGAAAAGACTTGTTTGTAAATGGTTTATGATGATCTGCCAGCACCTTTGGTATCGTGACAGGTTTCATATATTTGACCATGAAGGTGTTCTACCACAATGTATATAATTTTCAGATAAATGTTTAAAAAATCTGAGATATTTTTAAAGTTATTTTCTAAAAAACAAATCTTGAACTCCTTCCCTAGTTATCTTTATTATTATTATTAAATCACCAAGAAAGCACCTGTTCTTTTTATCTGAGATAATTGTGCACATTTTGACCCTATAGTAATCTGATACATTTCAGCATAAATGAGATCTTGGTTGTACAAACACAATGATGCCATTCTTTCTCTATTTAGGTAGGGATATTGATGAGAATCTGAGGTTATTAAGCTGAGTAAAATACTGCTTTTCAGTAGAATTTTCTCTAACAAAGTCCTACCAACAACATGACTGGAAAAATTGTAATACCATCTTTAAAGTCACAAAACTGGGTCTTGGCAGACCATCACCTTGTCCTGTGCCTGGTGTGGCCACAGCCCTGCTGTGTCACCTTGCACCAGACCTGTGCTCCCATCTGCTCTCTGTGCTCCTGACGCAAAATACACGATGGGTTGGTTGGAAAACACCTGAGATCCTTGGGTGGAAAATAATCTGTAGTAGAACTGCACTGGAATTACACCACATAGCAGCTAATCTGATTGACAGAACATCTTGCAAATAATAGCTTATATATATATATAGTGCCTCACTTTATTTTTGGTCAAAAGGTAGATGAGGTTTTGGGTGGTTTCGTGCTAATATGTTACAATTTTCGTGGATGGAATTTCATCACATCCTGAATTCTACCAAAAAGACAGCTTCAGCTACTTTTAAAAGACTAAGTCATTCTGATAAACTGTAGGTAAACACAATTTTGGGAATTATAAAGGAGGAGCTTAAGAGACATTGCCTGGGCACACAAGGATGGTGTCAAGGCTGCCAGTTATTTGTTGTGCTGTCTAGCAAAGAAGATTCCTGATATGAGTAATATTCTGCCTGTTGATAAACATTAAATGTGGAGTTTGGTAGAGAATGTTCAGTGTGTTTCTTAAACAGTGAAAACTATTCTAGAGGCAGAGTGCTTGGAAAAGAGAAAAGGAGCTCCATACCCGTGGGATTATTTGGGGCATTTGCTTGATTCAGTCAACTCTTGAAAGCTGTCCTGTCTTCTTTAAATCCATGGTGGCAGTTATGGTACCGCTTCGTTCCTGATTTTAAATGCTTCCTGCCCCTACTTTTCAGTTGCTCACACTTAGGTGAAATTAAGAAATCTAACTGTTGGGTATTATGTTTTAGACCTGCTGAAATAGCTCTTCCTGCTTGCATCCTTATGGTCTCATTAAGGCGATGCTCACAGCATGCCTGACTCTAGTGAATATTTGCAGACCTCATTTGCCTACATTAGAGACAAAAAGCTTTAAAAAAATCCTTCTTGAGCCATAAACGGTTGAGTTTGTCAGTATCAGTGATCACAGGGCTGGTGTCTCCCAAGGCAAGGGCTGAATGCTGTCCTTGGAGGTGAATAACTATTGAAACCCTCCATCCAAGCCCTTCCCACTGCTGGGATAATACACTATATCCCTGGCTTTGAGCTGTGGGTTTAAAGTGTAAGGGCTGCTAAAATCAGTGAGAAGGGAAAGTGTGCACCACTCTTACAGCAAGTCCTGTACATCAAGGACTCATTTGGGCAATATTACCATTCCCATTCCTGCATTTTTAAGACTAATTATAGTGTTCAGGAATTTTTACATTTTTATTTTAGAGTTTCGTTTTGTTGAGTCAAGCTATGATTGATCATCATAAAGCAAAATGTAAGGCCTTGGCAGCAAACCCCAGATTCCAACAAATTCAAGTCATCTTCACGGGGTACCTTTACCACTGTGACTCAACTGCTTTGTTTTCTCTGTGCTCAGACTTCCAGCCTGAGATTTCTGTTCTCCAGGGGATTNTGAAAATAGAGAAGAATTTTTTTTTTAAAATGTCTTTGTTAGAGGGATAGTTTTCTTGTTTAAATGTCAAAATAGACTTATCAAATTTTTAGAGAAAATTTGGATTAGCTTTTTTGATGGAATCACTAATGGAAGTGAAAAATAAGGTAAAAGGATTCTTTTG
>VZUA01082268.1:20436-31777 GCA_013401035.1 Horornis vulcanius | reverse complement strand
GAATCAGATGGACTAACACTTGTTAGAAGTAAGAATATGCCAAGTAAATCACTCAGTGCTGGAACTCGTACAGACTGCACAAAGGACCAAAACCAATTCAGTTAATTATGAAATATTTCTTTAAATGGTGTTCACTTAAAGTGCTTGAAGACCAATGTGATTCACATTTCATGCAATTGTAGAATTACAGCATAGTTTAGGTTGGAATGGAGCCCTGGAGAGACTTGTCTAACCTCCTACAGCAGGATGTCCAGTTGCCTTTTTATTGTTTGTAAGGGTGGAGACTCCACAACCTCCCAACTCAGATCCTGGCAGAGGTGACCATCCTCATGGTAAAAGAAATCTGGTATTTCAGATATCAGATACTCAACTGATATTTCCATTGCCTCCTGTTCTATTGCTGTTTGTCTCTGAGAAGGTTCTGGCTTTGTCTCTTCTCTCTGAGGTACTTAGAGAAGCTCTTCTTGCAGCTTTCACTTCCTTTTCTAGTTCCATCCCCAGCTGAACTCCTGCCTGTCTAACTCCCTGTGTGCTTGGACAACATCTCATTTTTTTCTTTGTTCCTTCTTCCATTATCTATAGACTTTGTTTTGCATTTGAGCTAGCTGAGGAGTTCTCTGTCAGCCATGCTGGCCCTCTGCCACCCTTGCTTGACCTTTTACACATGGAGATAGGAAACTTTTTCTTTTGAGGAGGTTGTGGTTTGCAAATCAAGCAGCTCTTCTTGAGCCTCTTTGCCTTCCAGGGAAGTCTCCTTGGGTTCCTGACAGGGTAAATCCCAGAACAGTCTGAAATCAGCTCTCCTGGGGTCCAAGCAGTGGCTCTGCTATGTCTCCCACAGTCTTCTCAGAAGCTTAAAATCCTGAATGTTCATCCTGTCCTATTTACTGTGGCTGAGGTTCCCTTTGACTTTCACATCCCTCACCACTTGATGCTTCTTGAGTAACAGGCTCAGCAGAAAATCTTGCTTAGTTGGATTATCTATTCCCTAATTAGTTCTTTGGATATTTTGCAGAAAGTTTCAAAATATGTCCCTAATGGTAAATACGTTCCTGAGAGAATCAAGGACCTTATTCTGGTTTAAATTATTTAATATTTGTACTGTGTAGTTGTAAGGTGAATCACTAAAATAATGCACAACTTCCATGTGTGGCAGTGCTGAAATAACCTATAGATTAATTGGGTTTAGCAGGAAAGTGGGGAGTGTTTTGGTTATTGGAACAAGACAGAGTTTTGCTTGTTTTGTTTTTCTCCTGCAGGGGGGAAAAAAGGACCTTTTGTCCTTCTTGGACAAGTCTTCTTACTGGAGTTTTCAGACCTTGTGGGTTAAGCATGTGAAAGTCAAATAATACCAAATATATGTGATGTACACGTTGGTGTAAAAGCAAAAGTTGTTTCTAGTCATGGGGGAGTTGGCACTTGTATAGCCTACAAAATCCACTGTGCTATAACCACATGTTTAGACACCCTAGTAGTAATTAAGATTATCTCCTCCAGAGCATAGCTGCTCTCCATGGAATGTCTTTGATGCACTGTGCTGTGTTGGTCAGCCACCTTATCTGTGTGGTGTGTGGGAGCCATAACAATATGGAATATGCCAAGGGTTTAGATCCCTGCTATTGTGCTAATGTTTGCTTTGGGTTGTTTTTTTTTCCTGCATAATCTGTCCTGCATCCACTGCTCGCTGATTTGATAACACCTGTGTGCTAATAGAATTACAGAGTTAGTGATTAGCAAAGGTGTCTTTGTTTTACACTCCCTTCTCTCTTTATGCTTTATTAAAGAGGATTTTAGTACAGATGTTATGACTTTGTTCCTCTACTTCCTCCCACACCATAAGAGAGTATCAGCCTGTGAAGTCTTGCTTTGTTATTACATGAATACAGACAAGGGCATTTCTCTTCTAGACAGTAAATAAAAAAGCTAAACATGTAAGAAATCATCTTTCTCCCAGAGTTTCAGGAGAGAACACGCACTTTCAAGGAGGCTAACTCAGTCTCTGCAAATAGTAAAGGTTCCAAATCCAGGTGTAGTTCAAGGAAGCAATCAAGATATGTTTATCTAGCTCCTTAGAGTTTGAAGTATGCTGATAGAGAATGCTGGCCTAAGATTTCTGTCACTGGGAATTTCTTGTTCCAGTTTTTGAAAACTGAGACCTCAAGCTCCTTTAGTGAAACATTTCTGGGTTTAAAAAATTGTACTGAATTAAAAAGCCATTCATTTATTTTGCTGATCTTAGCTAGTTAATGCATTCTCACCGTCAGTGTTCCTGAGCAGAAAAAATACCTTTACTCAGTCCTAATGCAGCCAAAATTCCAAATTTCATGACTAAATGTTACTTGTTTCTCACTTGCTGAGCAAAGCTCAGTCTAGTTATGCATTCTTAGGGATTTTGTCCCTGTGTGCTAATGAGGGGTTAAACTAGCAACAAATTTTCCATCATCTGGCTATCCCTGTTGTTAAAAGGATGTAAACTGTACTGTGAACCCATCTACAACTGGCACAAGGCTCGTAAGACAAAGTGTTGGTACACCACAAGATTTGAACAGGAACTCAGAAGAAATAGTGAAGTTTTAGCTATTTTAACATTTTGACCTTTTTCAGAAAATGAACATATTCTCCAAAGCACAGAATATGTTGAATCAGCAGCAGGCGATGTGAAACCAGATTGTGATGTAATCTTCAAGAAAACCATATTTGTAATAAGGTTAATTAAATTTGCTGCAAGCTTGTGANAGATAAAGGGTGGGGGGGAGAGGGGAAAAAAGCTTCCCTTTTCCAGAACAACTAGTGTGTAGCCAGAGGACATGCAGACTGGCAACAATAACTAATACGTTATGAGAGGTTGAACAAGTTTAAATGGGATTTGTCTCTGAACTGAAAGGCATATTGTAAGAAATTTCTTTGTCTCCTTGTGATGCTGCTAAATTGAAAGCACGATGGGAGGCTTCAGTAGAGGCAACAANCTGTTTGCAGCAAGCATCATGGCTCCACTGATGGTCCAGACATCTGGTAACAACAGCCACTCCTTGTCAGGTTTTGCCCCTCACTGGGCGCCTGAGCACTTTGCACTGTTTAACTCATCAGACTCTTCTAGCTCAGTATGCTCTGCATCAAGAATGTTTATGTAATAAAACAGAGCTAATTAAACATTTCAAAGGGAAACATTATTTTAACTCTAATTAGATATGATTACAGTTTCCTTATGCCTGTGCTGGATTGGTGGTACTGCAGCGCTCTTGTTTCGCCTTCTTACTGAATTCTGCAGCATTGTTGTTTCAAAATAATTTTTGCGTCTGCTTAAAGAGGCTTTGTGCTCCCTTTGCCCAGAAATGAGCTCGCAATCTTTGAGGCTAGGTCCCTGTGTTTAAAGTAACAGCATATGACCCCGAGACCCATGAGGTGAGTGAATACCTCAGGCAGTCAGGGCAATAGGAAAAGCCCTCTTGCTGGAGACATTGAAGGGTATTCCAGACAACCATGAGTGCTGGCAGGTGGATGCCTGCCATGTAGGAAGCTTTCAGCTATTTGTGCTGTGATTCAAACTTCTCATGATTATTAAATCTAGCAGGAGTGGAGCCAGCCAGGTACCACCGAGCTGTTATCGCTTGCACAGATGGATGCAGGTTCTGTGACCTTCCTGGAAGTCCACGGTTAAGCAAGGCAGTTGTCACAGGCAAATATAAAGCATATCCTTCTGTATGTATTTAATCTAGAAAGATAGCATCTGACAAAGCTTTGGAGACACATCATGTCAGGATACTAAACATCCAAATAGCTGAGAAACAAATACATAGGGAAATCAAAAAGAACAGGCTAATGGCAGTAATAATCAGTGAATATTTTGTCAGTTAAGCAAATGCTGTATAACTTGTTTAGTGTTTTCTAGCTTTTATGACAGAGCCAGTCTGCAGATCATATGGGAGAAGCAGACTGAATATAAGAACCCATCCTTTCTTTGTCATCCCTAAATCCAAGTTTTTACGAGGAATTTCTTCAGCTAAAGGATGTTCAAATGCAAGTTTACTTCAGCTTTTCTTTTGGTTTTCACCCTACCCAAGAATTTTTTTAACTCTACCTTGGGTTTCAAAAAGAAAAAAAAAATAAAGGAGAAAAGAAAAGGAAAAAAATAAAAAAGAAGGCAGGCTTTCATTCAAACTGGTTCTCTGCAGCCCTAATTAAAATAGACTTCAATGAGAAGTTTTCTTTTCCTCTTCCAACTGAAGCTTAAGGGCATAGTTCTAGCTGGAGAGTATATTGTGTTCATTTTACTGTTTGAGTGGTTTGGTAGAGAAGCTGTCTTTCAAATGCAGTGACTACTACGATGCCTCAGGACTCAGCTGTCACATCAAGGCTGTTTTCCACATATATGTATTATATAATGTGCATATATCATCACCGTCAGGTAGCTGAAGTTTGCACATCTTAACATGGAAGCAACTCACTCTCACGTTTAAGAAGTTCTCTCTACAGTGGGATTAGAGGTAAATGTGTCTTATTTTTTTAAAGGGAATAATGGCATGGGTTGTCCCTTTAGAAAGAAAGGAATGATGCAAACCAAAAGACACACATATAAATCTGTCTCTCCATAAACTGAGCTGCAGTTCTGGTGCAGTGTTCTTTCCTTTGTTCCAGGGAAACTGAAGGGGGGAATTATTTCCTTTAAATGTTACAGTCGACCTAAACGACTGCAAGTTAGTAGACTGAGAGCAGCACTGGAAAAAGAAACCTCCCATTTAGCCACAGAGGAAATCTTCCATTTAGCCATTTAATTAAATAGGAAATGGCAGTGCATAGCCCAGTCATTGTCTCAGCCCTCGTGGAGAGGATCAGAAGAAGGTCAGGAGCTTGTTCATTTTCCATGCCCACGGCCTCAGTCCTGAGACCACCAGCAAGGATGGCCAATTAATACCAAGTGCTTCAGGGGGTTTTGGCTTGTGGGGTGGGTTTCTTTTTTTCTGCCCACTGGGATCTAGGCTGAGGTTGCAAATTCGTTTCAGAGAAGCTGCTACACAGTAGGTGAGAAGGATTTCAGTCTCTTCACCTCTGAGTAAGAATGAGATTTGTCAGTGAAAAGTGAAACACTGGTGCCCCGTGGGTTTTTTGTAACTAGTGCTGCTGCACCACCGAAAGATACTTTCTCAAAATCTGTCAAGTTTTGGTTTCAGAATTCAGTCTTGTGGCCAATGCGCTGAAAATACAATGTCAAAAAAGCAACACTGAAAAACATCAAATTTCCTCAGCTTCAAAGAGCTATATTCTAGTTTTATTGTCATTCTCATTTTCTGAATCACTTGTACCTCTGAGGAGTCTGTGCAAAGCTATCTCTGCTTACTTGTAAACTTTTTAAAACCTTTCCAAAACAGCATTACTGCTGCTGGGCTCTCTTTTGCTCCATCCCATTATCTCCAATTATTATTAAAGGCTCAACTTGGGGCAGTGAAATTCTGGCAAATTTGAGCACTGGGAGCAGCTGCAAGCCAGGCAGCACACTGATGGTGTGAGCATCACCTGTAGCTGTCTGCCTGGGATAGTATTTATGGTGGTATCTCCTGGAAATCAGACCAACAAGCCCAATTTGTGTTGTGTGCTGTACATCACCCAGCAGATTTCATGGCACAATTTATTTTTTTTTTTTTCTTTTGCTCATAGTTGATCTCAGCTGGGTTCACTCTCTCTGAGAATTAAAAGTGAGTGATGTTACTGTAGAAGGTTGCCTGTGTTTTGCTGGCTGCTGGCCTCTTCTTGCCTGGTCCAGATGCCAGTGCTGGTGCTTGTGTTGTGTCCCTGCCGTGGCAGCCAAATCTGATGCTGCACATCAGGGCTGGTGTGCCCCTGGGAGAGCTGCATAAACTTGAGTATTCTGGGCTGGATGTTTGGGAATCACTGAAGTCTTGGGCAGATAGTGAGAGTTTAGGAGCCTGTCCAACCCCCCAAACAGCTACTCTTCTGTTGACTTCAGTGGGAGATGGGTTTTCAGTGCTGTTCTCAAAATGTTGTATGATGGGGGATGAAAAATGCTTGGCTGTCCGTGGCTGTGTTTTTTGCTGCCTGTTAGGGACTAAAGAACTTACTTTGACCAAATGTGTGATTGTAGAGATAATACTGACTTCTATGTCTATTGTCTATCCTGGTAGGAAAGAAAATGTTGTGAAGAATTGTAACACACACAGTTTTTTGGAGGAGCTGGCTTGCCTTTCACCCTGCAGTGTGAATCCCTCACTGGTGGTGTGTGGCTGTGCACACACACTACTGTACACACACATGTTCCCAGTTTCTGTGGTGGTGAGCAGAAGTTTGGAGATAACTGGGATTTTTTTCTTAAAATAATTAAGCTTTCAAATAGCCATCATGTAAGAAAGGCAGAGAGAGTGCGTGGTAGCTTAATTTAAGCAGAGCATAAGGTTAGATGTAATCTTTCATTGCCCACATTTAAAAACAAGTTTCAGGAGCCCATCTTTGCAGCTAACCTTTATATCACATTTAAATTCCCTGTTGGAAAACTCAGCTTCACTTATGAACGTATCTAAATGACAAATCACTGGAAATTCAGAAGGAGGGAGCATGAGGAAGATACACAAGTGCAGGCAAGCAGGGCAACTCCAGACTCTGCTGAAGGAGCACATATGTGTGGATAAACCTGCACTGAGGTCTGGGATGTTGGTATGGCTGCACAGGGACTGTCTTGGTAAGATGAAAGGAGGTGGTGATTAGTAGATGGCATCTTCACTTATCTTCAGGGCTGCTCTGCCCAGCATCCCAAAGGGTGTGGGATCAACTGCCATCCACCCTCTCCGTGAGTTTTATTTCAAAATCCACTGGCATCAGCTGCAAGGCATTTGGGGCCACATGGTTTGGTGCTGGGAAGTGGTATGAGTGTACCCAGGCCCTCTGCAGCCTCTGACCCAGCCCTGCTGGCCAGCAGGAGCTGGGGAGATGGTGCCAGGACGAGCCTTCCTCCTGTCAGTGCGCTCACAGGATGGAAACGCAGCCTGACAAGTCTGAAGCTGTGTACAGAAAGAGATAGATAAACTCTGTTAACCACAGAAGCAGGTTTTAAATACATTAAAATATTTTATCCCATTATTTGTTTTGACCAATTGACCACAATATTAAAAATTCAATCATGGAGCAGCTGACAAGTGCAGTTGCCTAATTTTATTTAAGGGTTCTCCCCCCCCTTCCATTTTTCCATCCTGTTAACGCTGCTGCCTGTGCCCAGACAGTAATGGGCTTCTTGTATGCCCACGACTGTTATGATCATGTAAATTTATTGGTGCTTAGAAGAAGCGAGCTATTAAAACATTACAACAACCATTACAGCCAGGCTCGTGTTGGCTTTCGCTCCCAATGAACATATGCTTCCGAGTGAATGCCTAAACTCTTATTTATGGATTTAATTTAATATGCGGAAAGAATTCAAAATTAAATTTTGTGTCTGCCTCCAGAGAGTGTCAGTGTATAATAACATGGTAATTTTTACACATCTTTATGAGAAATGGGAAAATTAATTCTTTCTGACAAGTTGTAATTATTCGACTTGGAACAGTTGCAGCTGAGCAGTTTGCATGCCTGTTGTCTGTTATTGCACAGTGTAAGGGGAAAACGTGGGGATGGAGATATATTGTGTGTCTGAGAGTTTCTAATAGCTTCTGACATTTTAGCCCTGCATATTATCAGGGTGCTCTTTAAAGGAGTGGGGACTGTAATCTGCTGCCTAGCCAGGGACACATATGTAGCAGTGACTGGAGATGGGGTAGGAAGGATTTTGTTCTGTCTGAGGCTGAGGCAGGAGCTCTGTCATTAATTTGCAAATGGTTAAAGCAGAAAGTGTGGTAACATTCTTTGTACTCTTTGACCTCACGAGTTTTTCCCCTTTAATGAAGACACAGGTGGAAGAAAAGTGTTTGTTTCAGCTGCACAAGCAGAGCTCTCCTGTTTAAGTGTGTTCTTTTCTTTCTTGAGAGTTGAAGGCACTTAGCACCTCTCAACCTCAAGGGACTGGCTCCCCAAAAAGTTGAGTTGTCTTTAACAGTAAGAATACTTAAAAATAAAACACTTCTTGTTGAAGCTTGAGCTTTCCAGACAAATATTTTCATGAGGGTAACTTTGTTCTTAGCTAACTTAACTTCAGTTTCAGAGTTTCTGCTGAAAGGTAGGACACGTCCGTAAAGCACAAGCCTGAAGCATCACTGGATATATTAGATAAAAAGGAAATTTATTCAAGTGAATGAAGTGTGCATTCATGGCTTTGAAGGCAAACCTGGCAGTAGTGGGTGCTGCATTTTTTTTGTCCTCCTGGAATGGTCCCTTTGGGATAAACACATACTAAAGGCAATGCTTAGAAAACATTTTATCAGGCACACATTAAAGGAAATAGAAGTGCCACAAATGAAAAAAAACCACTGTGCATACTTTCATTCCCAGTGATTTATCATAGTTGTGCTAGCTAGAAGGGTGCTAATGGTTTAGAAGGTGCTACTCCTTCCTGTAGGACACTGAAGAGGTTTTGTTGTTGTGGGTGCTTGGCGTAGGAAGATACCATGGTTTAGAAGTGTAAAATTGTCCAAAATGTAGAATGCTAGCTTTGATTTATGTCCTGGTTGCAGTCTGGGTAAACAGTGAACAAACCTGTGAGTTCACAGCTTCTTGGGGCTCGAAAGCATTTACCTTGAACCAAAGAATAACTCAGCTTCTAAGGCCTTGGGAGTGGCTCTGGGACCCCTTGGCCTGCTAAAACACCAGCAGCTCTGCTGGAGGATGCAGAGGTTCTGCAGCACAGTGGAGCTCAGCTGGGACCTGGAAGTTGCTGGAGGGGACTGGGCAGTGCTGCTGGTTCCATCCAACAAATGCCTTTAGGGGCTTTGGGTGCTGTGTGTGTCTCCAGGGAGCTCTTGTATAAGGTCATGGGCTCGTAAGAGGGTCTGGTGTTAATCAGATTCATTGGGATTCAGGCTGAGATCCCAAACCTGGGGCATCACTCACTTCCTTTAGCCCTCCTTTAGTGGGCTTGGTTAACAGATCTTGAAGTTAGCAATGGTAATGGAGCAAACACTGCCCGGCTGGCACAGCCAGAGCTTGGGCTGCATCCTTAGGGAGCTGCTCATCTCCCTGCTGGGGTCTCCTGTGATGGTGGGAGAGCTGCCTTGGCAGCACATCGTGGCCTCACCTGACCTGGGATCAGATTTGTTGAGTTTCCTTCAAGCTCAACAGTGTGAGCCTTGACTCTGGATTTGCTGTTGGGACTCCCGTTAATCAATGGGGAGAACAGGCAGTTTGGAAGTTCATCCAATTTTCACTGAGTTCTAAAGCAGGCCAGGTGAATCATACACAGAATGGCTTAGTCTGCTACCTTTTAACTCCCTGGGGAGTTTTAGTAATGTAGGAATCAAATGGATCCTTTACTGAGGAACCACAGACCACAGAAAAAGTTGAAGTTTCCCTGTAAAATTGTCACCTCTATTTTTCTTCATTTCTTCAGACCAGTGGAGGTTTTATTTTTCATTGCAGTGAGTCAAGCATTGCATGAAGAGACAGTTTCTCTTTTACATGCAAAATAATTAACCCCCCCCCAACAATCTATGTTGGTATGAGAATTACATGCAACTCTTGGGGTGTGCCTTCAGCTCATCATTTTTCTTTCCTTCCAGGACAGGCTGTGGTTTATTCCTACTCTGCAGAAACCTCTCATAAGTGCTGTCATCTGGCCCTCTCAAGCCCTTTTAGACACTTTGCTGCTTTTAAGGAAATACTTCTCAAACCTGTGTTTCTGAGAACATGGTGGTCTTGTGCCATACTGAGCCACTGCATTCAGGAAGATGAGAGTACCAAGGGTTTGTCAGTTTTCTTCCAGCTCATTTTCAACCACAACAGAAGACAAATTTCATGTTAAGGCAAATCCTGGGCTTATTTAGCAAGACTCGATAATAGTCTTGTAATTACAAATTGAAAACAGAAAACAAACAAACAAACAAACCAAAACGCAGCCAAAGCCAAATAAATGCTGTAGTTCTATCTGAGCAGCTGGATGCAATGATACATGTGTACCTTTCTGTAGCTGATTGACCAAAACGTTAACCTAGAATCACCTAGAGAGGTCCCAGGCTGGTGAGAACTCGAGTCTTGGCAATGTCCTGTGAGCTGAGATTATTCCCTTCAGTTTTCCTTGCTATTGTCTTTTATTTCCTACTTCCTCTCTTGCTTCTCTTTGGAACTAAATGTTGGTCTACAGTCTTATGTACTTAACAGTGACTTTGCTCGATTCACACAGATTAGCCAAGGGTATCTGTGAGCTATGAGATTGCAAAACCACTTTATTTTTTTTTCCCCACATTTAACTTGGACCTGCTTTCCACCTGCTTTTACCTATGCCCCTCTTGTAGAAATGCATCCAGCCCTTGTTTCCTGGGAGATCTTGGGAGCCCACAGAGCTTTGCTGGCATGCTTAGGTGATGTTAGTCTTGTCCTAGGTGTGATTTTGGGATGAACTGGTGAAAGTTACAAGAAAATCCATTTTGTGCTGGTTTTGATTTTGCAGTGCACATCAGCTGTGCATGGAAGTATTTTGGAGAGATCTACTCTTTGTTAAATGGCTTCACCTAATCAGAGCTTGTTGAGTGGACACTTGTATCACCTTATTAACATTATTCTCCTGAGATTTGTGCTGGATGTTTTATTGCTGTCCCCTTCCCTTCTCAAAACAACACAAAACAAAATGAAAAACCCAACCCCAAAATGCCTCAAAACATATTTCAGCACTGAACTCCTGTTATGTGGAAATTGAATGATCACTACATTTTAGTAAGACAAATGCAGCTTCTGGAGAGTCACTGCTCATTAAAAAATATTTTTTTTTTTTTTTTAAATAAGGGGGCTTGCCCCTCCCATCCGAGCACAGGTGAAGAGGAGTACCTTGAGAGTTCTTCAGGTTGTTTTGGAAAGCTTATTCTAGAAAATACTCCCGCATTTGTGATCTCCAACCTGAGTATAAATGATAGAGAAGTAAGCAAAGACAAGTCACCAAATAGGCTTAATTTATTTTTTTATTCCTAACGATTATGAAATGTGTTTTCATGCATGCTGCTCAATATACCCATTTTTTACTTTTGAAAAAGAAAAAAACCTATTCTGTGTTATTTCTTTAGGAAAAGAAGGGAGAAGAAGAGGGACTATTTTGGCTTTATTCCACAGTTTCCCAAACTATCAGTCACACTGATGATATTAACATGGTGCTGTTCCGTGTCTTATGTCCAGAAAATTATCAAGTGTTATTTGTTGTGCTGGCCAGAATTCTATATCATAAATTGGAGTTTTGCAAACAGTCCTGATTATGCCTTTTTTT
>VZUA01082268.1:1831-20415 GCA_013401035.1 Horornis vulcanius | reverse complement strand
TTTTTTTTTTTTTTTTTTGTAATTTTTTAAAAAATTATTTAGGGAACAGACGGTGGTTTAGGACAAGACATGGAGTTTTCATAACTGGTTCATGAAACATAAAAATTGCTATTTAAACATAAGTAAGCTTTATCTGTAATAATGCCTCCCTTCTGTGGGGCATTTTCCACAAACCCAGTTTCTTCACACCACTTCTCTTTTACAGATGGCAAAATGAGACTCAGCTTAATTACTCTAGGATTCTAAGAAAGATAGCAGCAGATTAAAGACTAAATCATGTTTCTTAAATTGCAGTCCAGTGTTTGAAAATAGCAGCATCTTTCTTTACTGTGATAGATCAAGCTTAGTGATGAGTGAATGAAATCAGCACTTGATAAAATAAAGGGATCTGGTTCAAATATATGGTCAGAAATCGGGATATTTTAAAAATTTTAAATTATTTTATTCAAATTTTTGTAAAGTTCTTATATCACCACACATATGCTTGCGTTCTTCTTGATTAATCCTCTTCAGTGATTTTTCTGTGCTGACAACATTCAATAAAATATTGTCCATATTACAAGATCTGGCCATCTTCTGGTGGGTTTTGCTGACTGAGCAGCAAAGTCACTGAAGAAGTTGAGAAGGCTGATCATTGCTACTGATTGCTCTGTCACTTCTGGCTGCTAAATTAATCTCCTTATTGGTTTTCCTTCTGTAAGACAGAAATAACACCTACTTTGGTTTAATGAGTAGTATTGTGTTTGATGAGATAAAGCACTGTAAAAGTTTTATCACAGTGCATCTGCTTCCAGTTTCAGCATGATTCAGGCATGTTACTGAAAAGCTTCTCTGTGCAATAGCAGGCATGGGAAGGGATGGAGAAACTTTGGAGCATGCTAAAATTCAGTCTGGGTTTGGAGGAGCAGGTCTGTACATCTGCACATGATCATGAACCATCACGACTCCTTCCTAGTCTGTAGCTTTCTAACCTGACCCAAATTCTTACCCAGGCACAAACCTTGAGATCCAGGCCCAGTTAGGATTTTGGTGCCCCAAACGTGCCCATAGGTAATTTCCTCCAGCCTCCCACCGCCGCCTGGATCGCGTTTCCCTTCTCCGTCTTCTCTGGTTCTGCATATCAGAACGTGATTAAAATCATTATATCCCTATCTATATCGTGCTGTCTGTTTTCCTTTTAATTAGGTTGTAAAACAATTAGTTACCACCATGTCTCTCTCTTCCCCCTCTCCTTCTCTTTTTTTTGTGACTCCCCCTGTGCGCCCAGAGCTGTTTGTTCTCCCCGGGCGGGGAGGAGGGGGCCCTACCGTATTGCTTTATTTACAGCAGGGTGAAGGTCAGATATAAACAGTTTTTGTTCTTGTGCTGTTGCTTTCTTTTGTGACCTATCCTGCATTGTTTGGCTTTTTTCCTCCCCCGTGCTTTGAAGTGCCGCACACCAGGTGTTCCTGTTCTGAATTACACATGAAAGGACCACATCCCTGGACTAATTAACTAGTAAACTGCACCCGCCTCCCCTGGGTTTAATTGATGCCGTTCTTAAAAGGGGAAGCCAGTTTCTTATTCCTCCTGATTTCACACCGTAGTCATCTCCTCTTTATCTCCCTAAATACAGAAGATACTCTTGAATTTCTCACTCCCAGGCCACACGGTGCTTAATATGTCTTCTCGTTTCACAATTAATAAAACAATTATGCTGTACAAATTTTTTGAAAGAAATCCTCCATGTTTTTTTCTTTTTTTCTTCTCTTTTGACTCCTAATTTCTTTGTGTCTGATGGTTGCAGCCTCTCTGGGGAGGGCAGCATGCAGAACTGCACTGCTCCCCGAGAGATGGAAGATCCAGTATCTTGCTGCTAATTATTTTACTTGATAGTGTTGACCCACCAAAAGCATTGGTGTATACCAACATCTTTGGTACACAGCCAATGAGCCATTCCAAGGCTCACAGTTTCTTTCCTGGGGCAGCATTTCTTGCAATGTAACGAGCAGGAGTTCTTGTGGTTTCTTTGTTTGGCCTGGTGGTTGCATCTCTGTGGCAGGGTGGGCCATGCTGATGACAGAAAACTGTGCAAAAAGGTCAAGACCAGTTTAAAATTTCAAGCCCAAGTCCAAACCAGCTCATTTCTGTGGGCCCCCTGAAACTGCTTGGTGCAGGTTTTATGTAAAGTGAGTGAAGATCCATCTGAGGGCCAACCGGAGCAGAACTCTGGAGAAAAGGGAGGAGGTTGTCGTGTGGCACTCACTGTGCCAGCTATCCAAACTGGGCTGTGTGTCTATAAAGCTGTGTAGATATTACTTCTTTTATTCCAGCCGTGCCCTGCAACAGCTGAAGGACATTTTGGGCAAAGCTGGTGGCCCCCTGTGCGTTCAGACTCGAGGTCTTGCACGTTGTGGGGCTGTGCCAGCCTTGCGGCACAGGGAGGTTCCAGACTGATGCTGCTGGCAGGTGAGGTTGAGGAGGCAGAGAAACACCAGCCATGAGCATTTGTATGAAGGTTGATTCCTGTGAGGGGTGTTTGCTCTTGAATGTGCTGTTTGTCTCTTGCTGTTGCTTTGACCTTTAGAGGATGATTTCACTCCCAGAAATTACTCAAATAGGTAATGTCTTGAAAGGTTTAGGTTTTTGGTTAGGGTGCGTTTGTCTGTCTTATGTATTTCTTTTACTCATCCTGAACATCCTGAAATCTTCTATTAGTTGAAGTCCTTGTTAAGTCCAGTGAATTCTTTCCTCTGATTTCAGTCAGAGCTAGTCCCTAGCCAGTCCCTATTCATTTGATTTGAGTTGTTTTCAACTTGAATTGGAATTTTAAACTTAACAGTCTTTTGAAATAGAGGAAAAGGATCCAGGACACCAGAAAGTGAGTGGGATGCAGCAATATTTTTAATAACTTAAAAGACATTTCTCTAGGTAGATGTTGGAGTGTAGGGATGAGAGTATCACAAACCTGCCTCTTCCTTGGATACCTGGCAGAGGGAAAACTGAAACACTTTGCTGTATGTGAATGTACAGTTTCAGATGTGGGACCTGAATATTACTCAGATGTATATTTTCTTCACGGCAAAAGGTATTTCTTGAAGAAATAACTACCAAGTTACAGTTTTGTGCCAAATTAAGGATGGCATAGAAAAATGGGAGCTTTGCTCTTAGTGCCTCAGAGTTTTGGATTAGGAATTTGGTGGTGTTGGTGTAAAACATAACAAAAACATGCTGCTTTCCTTGGAAATCATGGCATTGTGTTCAGTGATGTGAATTAGGCCTGCAGTGGGGCTGCCATCGGGTTTTGTGGCCAAAGATCCCACAAGATTCTCCACTCTTCCCTCCCACCACACAGAAGTTGGGTTGTTTTGGTTTTTTTCCTGTCAATAACCAGCAGAGTCATCACTTTGTTTTCCCTGAGAAGGGCAAGCTTTACACTTCTGACTTTTGTGGATCATGCAGTTTCCCAGAGCACAATGGGCTTTGGAATATCCCAGCTGGCACTGGAGAGCAGACCTTAGAGCTGTAAATTGACTGAAGCTTATATGCCAAAGACAGTCTGAACTTTAATTAACATGCAGCTTAAGATAGGTATTTTTATATTCTAAAACACACACACAAAAAGCAGGGAAGTCACCTAGTTTTAGCAGAAGGTAAATGTAGAACTTTTGCCTTCATAAGCTTCGTAGCTCCTTGAAATCCATGCCTTGCTGTCTTGATTTAGATGACTTGAAATCTGGAGCCTCTTTTGCATTATATTTGATTGCCGAGATTTAGTATTTCCTGAATTCTTAATTTTATTTTAATCAATTTTTGCTAAAAATTTGCAATAAGTTCGCTTTTAGGGAAATTTTGCTTTAAAAAATACTTTCAACCTGGTTATTATTTTCTAGCAAAGATGTTTTCAGCTTAGGGCAGAGACAAATGAAAACTCAAAAAAAAAAAGACATTTTATTGCCAAAAAAGCACTGGTATAATTCAAAAGCACCTCTTGCTAAATCATTTGTGAGTGTCTCATCAAAAGCATAGGATATGGTTTTGTTAGCGCAGATCAGGGCTTTGAGAGTGGTTGTCATGCACCTTCTTAATCTTAGTCATTTTAACCCTCTTCCAATTTTTTCTGCCTTTCCCTCCGAGCTCTGATGTTCTGTAATTTTTTGCTGCCTTCCCCTTCAAAGGCAAGTTTGCCAGTATTTTTATGATTAACTTTTATATGTCTGAGTTTTTCAAAACACTATCAGGTTATAACATAGTGTTTAAAAACCCATACTCATCTTTTTTTATTAATCCTACCTTTCTTTATGAAAACGGAAAGTCCTCTTTACATTTCAGCTTTTTATTTTATTTCATCCTTCGGAAAAAAAGTGAAAGATAATGGCATAGAATTTTAAATTTAAGAAAAAACTTGCAGTGGCTCTTGTTGTTCTTGCTAACTGGCAACTAACTGAGCTAGTTTCAAAGAAATAACAGTCACGGTAAATGTATTTTTCTAACTGTTTTATTTTTCCTTCATCTCTCAATAATAATATCTAGAGATGTGACATAATGGCTCTATGAACTTAAAGAAAAAAGATAGAAGGATTTTGTTGTTGCTGCTTAAAGAAGCTAGCAATGTTTTTGCTTATAAAACATTTTATTTTAAAGTCATCCCTTGTTCCACCAGTTTAGATGTCAGGCTTAAGGTTTAGCATTACCACTTGTGTGATGGCTGGAGAACAGGGAAATGCTAATGTAACTTAACGTGTAGAAAAGCAAGGTATAGTTATTGTTGTGCTGCTAGATTTGAATGAATAGAAGTTGATATTTTATACATAATTGTGTTTTGGCACTTTACTCTTTCTAGCTGGCCCCTCTCCCTAAATATCTCCTACCTCTTTCTCATCTTTGTTCTCTCCTAGAGCACACCCTCTGAATCTCCAGACTGTGTGATATGAAGAGAATGTACTGAGCTCTCACTTGCACTCAGATGAAAGACCTGATTTGTTAATTTGAGCTCTTTTTAAAAACAAGACCTAAATTAAGTATTATCTTAATCAGCAATAAAATACATTCTTTCAATTACTTGTTTCGCTGACTTATTAAGAGAACTCTAAATAGTTTCAGCGAGTATTGTTGTAATTGTTTCCTCCTTTGATTTTCATTTCCTCAGTTGTCATCATCTCCTGGCAGCGGCAGCAGCTGTAAAGCAGATCTTTCAACAGCCTTGTTAATTGTGTAGAAATTAATCTGATTTCAAACCCCTTATTGATACAGAGATTCGTGTGCCTTAATGTGCCTGTGCCTGCTCACCTCTCTCACTCAGCATTTTCTTCCCACTCCAGCCTAATGTGCAGGTTGGGTCATTATCTCCCCTTTATTGCCATGTCCCTGTCAAGTGCATCCTCCATGGAAATACAGAAGCTTATGTGACATATCTCATGTGTCTGTTGGTTTTCAGCCAATCCACGTTCCTTTTATTGACTTCATTCTGTGTGTGCAAGAGGAGACAGTTTAAGTTATATATGTGCAACTCCTTCAAAGTGTTGCTATTGTCTTGTCCAGTTACCTACTGTTATAAATCAGGGGAAATCCTTAGAAGGAGCTGGGGGTGCCATGCTCGTATCCCCTCTAATATTGGCCAAATGATGTCACCAAAATAGTCCTGAGGTTTTACTCTTGAGAAGCTTTCAGGTGAGCTGAAACTGTATAATGCCCAATGTTCATGTTGTGCTGGCAGCCATCTGTGTTTTTCTAAGGCTCCTTTGTGGAATAAAAAAACCTGTAAAAATAAATTACATATTAAACATTCTTTTGTAATAAGGGAAAAGGTATTATTATAGCTTTCTGTAGCTCTACAAAGAATACAGAAGAAAGTTTTTTTTTCTGCCGTTTTTAGTGTATTCCACTATGCAAATTAGAGGGTTATTGTAATGTAATCTAAGTATTATAATAAGTTTTACACAACTGAACAGTAGATTCTTTCTGTAATCATATTTGTGATCTTTATGGCTTCTGTAGTACCAGAAATTAATTTTAGCGTGGTATCTTAATTTCCAGACTGTCATCTGTATACCTTAATTGTTCTGCCTACAATACAATGCTACCTCTTCCTGTCATCTACAGCAGTGCTCTGGTAAAGAGCAGCATCCTCGTCGTGTTTGTGACACAGTAACTTATACATCATTATGTAAGTGCTTTGCATTTCTTTAGGATAAGCAGTGACAGAGAAGTTTAAAATTTTATCATTTTAATGATGATAAAACAACAGGTTTTATATGACAATGCAAGTGGCAGAGCTTTTTCGACTTCAGTGAGATTTGGGTCAAGTTCTTAAAAGAAGTTCAAATTGAAGCTGTCCTTTATACACATGTATCTGTCAGTAAAATGTGCAGCAGTTCTATCGTGGGGAGGAACTTGAGGTGTGGAGCCCCTGCACTCTCTGGATGATGACTAGAGTGAGATTAGTGTTCTTGTTCTTTAAAGCTCTTATTCAGGAGCTGTTAGATGAATGAGAGATGAAGGCTGAGTGTTTTCTTCCTCTCTTGCTGTCACGTAAAGTCAGGCATCTGGGGAAGGAGCTTCACATGCAGTTCAGGCTTGTGAATACATAAAAAATAAAAGTTTCAACAATGATTTTATTTGTACGGTTGCTCTTTATCTCATTATTTGAAATGCAAACAGCAACATATGAAAAAATATCAAGAACATCCAGTGAAAAAGCTATTTGAGATTGATAAATAAACTCTCCATGAAAATCTCAGACTCAAATCCCATCAGAATAGACTTAGCCTTTCAGCCCTGTTAGACAGATAAATCAAGTGTCATGCAGCTTGAAACTAGCATTTCTTCTGTGTGAGAGTTATAAAATCAGCACCCCATCTTTCATGCATTGGCATCAGACTGCTTGATACTTTATTTTAACAATGATGATTTTTATTTGGGAGACTAACCGTTCTTCCTTGCACTAGCTGAAAGTTTTATTTCAGTGCTCGTATATGTGCTGTATTTATTTGCAAAGGACTTTACATTTGTTCAATGAGAAGATAGGTTGTAGTATTGAATGATAAAGATAAAAGATGAGACCAATTGAAAATTCACTCCTAATGTGAAATGCAGTCTTTTGCCAGTGACTACTGGTTTAAGCTCTGTGCACATAACTTGAACCAAAGCACAGAACTGGAGAACAACCCCATGCTAAGGCTAAGGCGCCTCTTCAGTCACTCTGCTGAAGCAGCATCTTCCTGCAAGCCTTGAATTTGTTATCTCATTGCTGGTAGCAGTTTAGGTGTGGCTGAAGTCTTATGCATATGGAAGTCTTAAGGAAAAATATTCTTAAATGTATAAAGGGCAATCTTGGAGTATTAAACTTGGAGTTTGTGGGTGAGACCACATGGGCACACCTGAATGCCCATGGCAAGGCTTAATGTTCCTTTCAGAGAGCAGAGGGCTTGGGCTACATCAATGTTTTGTTTTATATATTTAGGCTATATAAATGTTTTCAGTGATGTGTTTGGGGTTGATGACAGTACTACAAAGCAGTCTTGCTGAGGTTGCTCCTTTTCTTTGCCTCAGCTTCCAGGGATTTTGAGTTCTTCCCTGTACAGACAGAAAACATTCTTGGTCTCATGTTTATGGTGGTCTAAGGTGACAGACATGAGGCCTTCTGGGGTGATATTGAAATGTCATTTTTGTCACAAGTATCATATCTCTCATTGGTCCTGTAAATCTCTTTCAGGTGCTTAAGCTAAGCTAATAATTTAAACTTGTTTTTCCTGAATACAGATATGCACATGAAGCAAGCAGGTTTCCCTGCCTTAGATGCTGGTTTTCTTGGATGCTTTCTCTGCGTTCACTGAAGGGGTAATTGACTGAAACTTGTCTCTAACTTCCAGATTGTCATTTAGAACCAGGAAAGTCCCTCAGATTCTTCATCTCAAGTGTTATTATTTTTCCTACCTTCCTGCTGCCACATATGTATTATAAGGCAAGGAGCCTAAAACAGGCATTAAAATAGGTTTGGGGTTTTTTTTCAGATAGAAAGTTGTGTGTCTATTTCAGCCACTTTTTCATTAAAAAAACCAACTAACCCATACTCTTTAGGGTTTGGGAAGGAGTAGGAGCCAAAATTCTCAGATACTTTGAAGCTTCTTCAGCACATGAGGAGTTTGAAACTCCTTTATAAGGCTGATTTATCCATGGCAGCCTATGCTAATACACTGCTTCTTCCTTGCAAATGCCTGCTTAGTGTCTCTGCGGAACACTTGGAAAATCTGAAATATCTTTGAAGGGATCATGAGGGCTGCCAGATGATATCAGATGAGTCAGAGGTCTGTTACTTAAAAGGAATCCTGCAGGACTCCTGTTTCACTGGTTTCCATTCTCCTCTGGTCTCCACTGGAGACTAATGGACTAATTGGGCTAAAATATTACTCAAATGAAGCTGCTGCCCTTTCCTAAACTAAAAGGGGTTACTGAGCCACTGTTGTAATTTAGTTATTCAACACAGAAGAAATGAAGAATAAATTAGTTATAAATATGCGTGGGATGGCTTTTTATTATACAGTCTGCTCAGTGTTATTTTGCAGTAGGTGCTCTGTTGAAAACAGACAAACTTTGTGACAGAGAGCTGGTGCAAAGTACTGAGCTGGGATCTGCATGACAAAACCTGCGTGGTTTCAAGCTTTTCCCACCAGCCCTATCCTGCACACAGCATGCTTGGCTTGTGCAAGAGTCAGGACTGATTTTCAGCTTGAATTTTATAACTAGGCTTAGATTTTGAGCACCCAGATTTAGTTTTGTCTGTATTGGGGAGGGTCTGTTTATCTAAATGTGTGGGATGCACCAGTTAAGACTCTGCTGGGTGATTCTGTGAACACAAATCTGCCCAGACTGCTGACAGAAAATACTCTGGATGTTGTCTGCCAGAGCTCTACTGGGAAAATGAGGGATAGGGGAATGTGTCCCAGGAGCTGACTTAACTTCCAGTGTCAGTAGGAAAGGAGAGAATAAATCAACAACATGTGGAGCATCAAATTGCCAGGACCAGACAGTATTCATCCATGACATGTAAAGGAATTCAAATGGGAAATAGACACCCTAACAGACCATTTGGAGGAAACAACAGCAAAGAATAGGGTTAGTAAACACAAAGATAAATATGTTATTTTGCAGAAGAGTTAATGTGGTTTCTGTTAACAGAAGTTGTGTTTCACAGATTACTGCAGCTCTGCAGAGGAGTCAGGGAGAGATTCTGGTGTTATCTACTTTGATTTGAAGAGGCATTCAACAGGTCTCTTACCAAAGGCTCCTGGAAAAACTTAGCTGTCATGAGATAAGGAGTAAGAGTCTCTATGGATAAATAATTGGCTAAAGGGTAGGAAACAAAGGGCAGTAATAAATAGACAGTTTTGACAGCGTAAGGAACCCAGTGGTGTAGCTCACAGGGTGCATGTGCTGCTGGGGTATCTGTTGCTGAATGGATAACATAAATGATCTGAGAAAGGAAAATTGAAAAGAGGTTGCAGCTTCTAACAGGTTATTCGAGGAGTTGGAACCAAAACAGATTGCAGAGAAGGATCTTGCTGAAACCAAGACAGATTGCAGAGAAGGATCTCACATTAGTGAGTGACTGCTTGGTAAAATTAATGGCAGGTAAAAATCTGGGTGTATAAATTGTGAAGTAATGCATATGGGGAAAAATAATTCTAATTTTGCATACAGAGTGGTGAACTGTAAAGTAGTTTTCCACTCAAGAGTGTCAGTTCACTGCGTAGTACCAATGAATAAAACAAATAGCATGCTAAGAGTTATTAGGAAAGGAACAGTGAACAGTATTATGCCCCTGTATTTATATAATCATTATGTCCATTAGTGTTGTATCTATGATCCAACCACGAATGGGAGAGACTGTGTTTCTTTCTGGTTGCTCTCTCCCCTTCCCCTATCTCCACAGTAGAAAAGATGTGGAAAAAATCCACCAAGGACATCAACATAATCCACTGATGAACTGCTGGAGGGTAGGAGGATATGCTGAGGAAATGCTGTGATAGGCTTCATTTTGTATTCTCTCTTTACCATCTTGTAGCACTGCATAAGGCAGAAGACAGAGCTCCTGCTCTGGTACAGTTTCTCTTGTGTTACAATTTCCTGTAAGGTGTCAGTAGTTTAGGCTGCATGTGTGTATTCAAAGTCTTTGCCAAATCCTTGCCAATGGATAACAATTATCAGATTTCTTAGCTTAGTATTATTAATGGACCTAATATATAGCCAGAAAAGCACCAACAGTTTATAGCTAGTGCAATACTTAAATATATATATATATAAAATAATGTACCTTTATTTGTTTGGAAGATAAGAGGTTTCAAACACTATGACACATGCAAACTAAAGGCTAAATGAAATATTTTGGTTGTCCAATGTGTTGTAATAGCTACAGCCAAGAAATGTGAACTAATCAAGGTTTAGATCCAAGAGTTTGTAGAGAACCAGAGAGAAATGACCAGAAGATCTAAAAGAGATCTAAGCTGAGAAATGCCAGGAACAAGTTAAAATAGCTCATTAAAAACATCTATGTTAATAGGACCTTTCATCACCTAACTGAAAATGTCTTTTATATTTTACCTAGTCATTAACTCAATTGTTCATGATTCTGCTTCTGGTGTAATAGGGGCTTTTAACAGGTTCTTTTTTGAAGGGAATATCATTTTTGCTTTGTTCACATACTAATGCAGGA
The DNA here is from genome assembly GCA_013401035.1 of Horornis vulcanius. Classification (NCBI taxonomy): domain Eukaryota; kingdom Metazoa; phylum Chordata; class Aves; order Passeriformes; family Scotocercidae; genus Horornis; species Horornis vulcanius. Next base: position 9,725 of record VZUA01082268.1, on the reverse strand, counting down.
TAATATATATTCCCATAATCTTGTTAATGTATTGTCATATTTGAAAGACAAGATGTTGAAACTATGTATGAAAATATAAGAATGGAAGGATCTTGGCAGTGTTGTCATACAATGAAACTTATTTTCTATTCCTCGGTTCCTAGGCTCTAATTGGAGAGGGCTCCAGAGACTCTTGGATACATGCATGCAGCATAGTTGATTCTTGAGACAGGTCTCAAGCTGAGAGTAGAAATCATAATCAGAAATAGTTTTCAAGGTGTAAAATACACAGATTATTTTAATTCTAAGGTAAGATATATGACGGGGTCTCAACTGCAGGGCTGTAAGTTGATTTGCAAACTGTATTAGTTTTTTTTTTTTTTACTCTAATTTTTACTCTACATTTTTACTCTAATTGCGCTGATACTATGTTAGTCTGGTCTTGTTATTATTTTTGTGTTGTTATTTTAGAGCTGCAGTTTGAAGAAGGGGAAAGCAATTGCACAAGGAGTTACTGAAACCAGACAGAGCGACCACCCCCAAAATACCCCACCAAAAAACCCCTAAGACCAATATCTCTGTGGACAAAACTCTTGTCAGTGCTGATAATGCAAGAAATACTTGGAAGAGAAAGTGGGAAAAGCTGGGAGTGCAGCTGTCTGTAATTAATTGAAGGAATGTTATAATCACTATTATTAGGACAACTCAAACAATAGTTTTGGCAAATATTTTTGTAGCAACTTAAATCATCAATGAAGATGAAGGCACAGCATGAGTATACTAGTGATGATCAAAGACAGTAGAGGGTGACGGGCACACACCCACAGCAGAAACCTGCTGAACCCCTTCATCCTCCCCTCTCCTGGCGTGACATTCCTGCTCTTTCATCCCGGGAAAGCTTCTCTTGCCGAGCAGGAGTGGCGCAGGGTGTGAAGTGTGCCCCCATTCCAGCAGCCTGAGCGCTCTGTCCCAGCTGGGAAGGGCTCCAAGGTGCGGGAGCAGCTGCCAAGGTCCTCTCTCATCCATCCATACCTGCTCTGCTCGTGGCTGATCCCGCTCCCGGAGCACGGGCAGCCACTTCCAGCTGCGTGGCATTTCGGTGTTACCATAGTGATGAGTAGTGGACACTGCCACCTTTCTCTCTTTAATTAAAGAACAGATGCAGGGAAAGCTGATCTCTCGGTGACCCTCTTTAAGCTGACATCAACACGCTAATTGTTTTCAATTCTTCCCTTCCCTCAGCAGTCGCAGCTCTGTCCTTTGTTCCTATCAAGGTCTTGTCTCTGTTCAGGTTAAAGAAGCAGTAACTTTTTCCAGAATCTCCCTGTGGGGACTGTTCTAAGCAGTGGCTGCTTCAGAGCAGCTAAAAATCTCTCCTTCAGCATGGTATGAATGCTCCTGCCTGAGATAGGAAACTTCTGGCTTTCCTCTGCTCAAAGCAGCCCTAGCAGCAGTGCCAAGCAGGGATTTGCTCAGGGTGTCCTGAAGAGAGGATGAGTATGAAACGTAGGCATGCATCCTTCCAACCTCACCTTGCACTGTTTTTGGAGAACACAATCCCTGCTAAACAAACAAGGCAGTTGGGGCCGGGATGGATTTCACTCGGGAAGAAGTCTCCTGCCTTCTAAACCCACTTCAGCCTTTGTCTCTCAAAGCAGCCTCAGCTCTCTGCCTTAGTTTCCTCTTTTATGAAACAGCACTAGAATTGCTGTTTGTCTGTTACAGAAAATAATTGAGCTTTCTCCAGGTGTTTTAATGCATAAGATACTTTATAAAGAAAAACTGCTGCTAGAGCAGTCACTCTTCATCAGCAATTGCTCTACACCAGTGTCAGAGATTGTTATGGCTTTTCTGTAGGGATTGAAATTGCACATGGTATTCATGTTAATGATAGGCAAAAAAACCCACATTATTTAATGGCTTCTGCTGTATTATTTGCCCTTTTTGTTTAGCTTCAGGCTAGAGTCAATAGGCAATTTAGCTCAAGAAAACTAGTCACCAAACAAGAAAAGGGATATTATTCATCCCATGCAGATGTAAGCAGAACAAAAATAGTGTCAGATACCAAATTCAGACTCGCAGAAAGCACTCACATCACGTAAGTTAACTGGTGATTGCCACTGGATGTCCTCATTGCTGAAGTGTAGATTTCAGCTACAAGATCCTAAAGATCATCAGTGACAAGAACCCTTGAAATGCAGGAGGCTATTCAAGCTATTTATACAGGGAGATGGAAGTGCTGATATTCTTTGTTGTTGTTATTGTCTCCTTTATCTCTGGGCTTGCTTGAGTTGGAGCAAGATCTCATTTTCATGATAACTTTACAAGGCAGGAGGTAATTTATACATATGAAATACATCATTCTAACACATCCACAACACTAAAAAAAAAATAATTACTTTAGCTGTAGAGCCAAGCTATCTGATGAAACAAGATTTACATTTGGGCTCATGAATTGCTTTGTATAGAGTGCACATGATTTCTTTCCATAGCATTTTGTCTTTTGGAATGTGAAACGGAATCACAGAATTTCTCAGTTGGTCCATGAAGTCCAGATCACTTTGTCAGTCAGGTAAATACTCTTTCTCTGGCAGTTCTTGGTGTTTGTTGTCTAAGAGGAGGACAAAACCATATAAAAAGCTGTTAAATATTTTATTGCCTCTGGAAGGAAAGATAATTTTTTCCTGGTATCTACAACCACACCTGAGAATTAAGGCTGAAGAATAAAAAACACTGACTGACCCTACCCCAACCCTCCCACCCACTGTTCTGTTACCTACAAAGAGATGTGGTCTCCCTTAAGATACACCAGTCCTGTGGCCTCAATAAGAGTTTAAAAAAATGCATCTCTACACAGGTTTCCTTCATATGAAATAGACAAAAATTACCTAGCAGTGCTGAGCTGCACAGAACCAGCCCTAGTGAGCTTCCCTGGAGTTTGCTGTGTTTTAGGATGTAGGGCTGAATTTTGCTGCATCGTGAGGATAAAATGAAGGTGTGAAGTTCATATCTGAATGTCAACATCCCACAAGTACTCTTTTAATGCATTATGCTCCCACTTTAATTTGTCTGTAGGCATTTGAATTTTCTTTATCAAGTCAGGGAAAACTGACAGGCATAGCCAAAAAAATGCATGTTGGCCTTCTATTCCAGTGAGACAGTGTGGGGTTGCCTTTCCCTGCAGAATTAGGAGTCTCGTTTATTTGACTGTAGCTTAAAAATTGCAGACTATTCATTTAAACCCAAATGCTAATAATAACACTGATGTAGAAAGACCTTTAATAATCTCAAACAATGGTGATTTGTGACTTCATTTATGCCAAGAACAGGACTGCAGAGGGGAATGCTGTGTGCTGTAATAAATTGCAGAATCTGAGACCCAGCTTAAGCTAGGACTAAATGCTCTGTAGGTCAGGACGTTCTGTCTTAATTTGAGCTCATCCACAGTGAGCCTTTCCTGCAGAAAATGTAGCTGAAAGGGCAAGGCTTCTCCCACCTCTTCTAGGGAGAGCATCTGCATGCTTCTGAGCTTTTATTTCAAGTTATTTGATGCTAGAGGTTCTCTCTATTATGGCAGCGATTTTAACAATATTTTGGAATGAAAATTTTTTGAGCAGATTAGTAATTGGGCCACCCACTTCCTCAGCATCAGGAGGCCAATTTCCCTTACAGAATTGTCAACTGCAAAGCCACAATGCTTGAAAATGTCTCCAAAGTTACATGTTTGGTTGTATTTATTTCCTTTGCCTCTAAATACTGGTTTTATACTGTCTTTGTTGTAGACAAGTTGTTGACAACACACTAAAGAAATAGGGCTCCAGCATATACAAGGATCCCAGTTTTTTTAACTTTTTTTTTTGAAGGTCATTCCCATTAAGCTTTTGATTTTTTTTTTAATGTGCAAAGGTCCTGAAGCCTGGTTCTTTAATGTAATATACTCCCATATCCAAAGACCACAAAGAATCTTAGCTTAGCAATGATGCAAATGGTCTTAGAGCAGTTTTCAGAAGGTTGTTGCCACTCTGCAGTTAATACAGGAATGACTGTACATATATATGCAAGCTGAAAGTTCTTGTGAACCCAACACACATTTTAAGTATTTGAAATCTAATTTGGTTTTATATAACACTTTCCTCATAAAATATGGATTTTTAATGAGAGCACTTAGATCTTAAAGGGAGTCTGCAAAGCTGAACAGGAGGAACATACTCCCCTTGTCTATCATAAGGCATCATCCTATCCCCCACCAGTATGGAAGCAGTTTTATTCAGGCCCTCTGCCAGAAAGAGGCATAGGTTGGCACGATGGAAGGACACTGTTCAGAATAACTGCTGGAGTTTGTCTGTGTAAAGCTGATTTGATGTGGGATGGATAGAGGGATTTGCTGTCATCCAGTAGCTACGGGAAATAGGAATCCCAGTGTGGAAGCAGGCATTACACAAGTATGTGGTGAAAAGACAGAAACTCGTAAAGCTGCAAGGGTTGTTTTGTAAAATGCCTGTGAGTAGCCAAATGGGACAATAGCAACACTGCTAATTCATTTAATTAATATGTAATTTACTTGGAGTACTGTTCATTCTAGTCTGTCTTTCTTCAGAAAGATGTTTTCTGCTGTGGTGAAGCTGTGATTCATTTCCATTTCACTACTTTCATTTTCATGGTCTTTTTGTTAATTGTCAGAGCCTGTTTGATGATTACAGTGGCTAGTAAATGCATTTCTAAATTATGGTCATAAACAACAATGGAGAAAAAGACCCANTTTTTTTTTTTTTTTTCTTTATTTTTTTGTTCCAAGCAATAGACTGTGTTCTGGTCCCTAGCAAAACAAACAATGTAGTATTTCTCCTACCCTGCTGCTTTGCTGCTTTGTTGTTTTGCCTTTCATATGTTTTTTCATGGGGTTCTATATATTTGCTGTATGACAACCTGGAATGGAAAAGAGGAGGCAGAGCAGAAGTTGGAGTACACTGGACCTCTGAGGATGCAAGGGACATCCAGGTATTTTGGGGCCCCTTGGAGGGAACTGCAAATCCCTGAAGCATCCCATTTCTCCTGGTGGTGTTCCTCAGAGGAGGTTTCCAGCTAGGCCTGAAAGACACGAGCTAACAGATAATTTTGAACTGCAGCAGAGAGGAAGGGTGTTGCTCACTGGGCCAAATTTCAGGGAAGTGTGAGCACTATCCCTATTGGTGCTCTATGTGTTTGGTTGTATTAAGTTAAGCTGTACAGAAGGAAACAGAACTTGAGACTTTTGCCAAGTTGGTGTCAAACCAGGCATTACCACAGGCACTTCAGCAGAAATCTCCACAGAGGATGATATTTGTACACAAGGCTTTACATTTTTCCTTGCTTTTGCTTTTGATGTTTTGTTCTTGCTCCACAACAGCAGCTATGAAAATGTCTCCCTTCAGTCTGTCTCTGATTTCAGTCCTCTTCCTTTTCCTGCAGAATTGTGGTATTTTCGCCTTGAAACTATCTTCCCTTTAGAATATACAAAAACTTCTTGCACAGCCAAAGATGAAAGATTATTTTTGGCCTGCAGGCCAAAGATAGTTTGGTCCTGTCCAACCCATGAGGCTTGTTTGATCAGTGTAACTATGACATAGTAGCTCTCCCAATGCCATGGCTTTTCCTCTTACAGACAGAGTCTGAACTGGTTTCAGTGTAATGGAATATTTATTTTGCCTGGTTAAAAATGTTGAAGTTTGAGAACATATGCCCTGGTAGCAGTGGTTCCATCACTTATTCTTTAATAGAATATTGGATAAATTTTAGATGTTCCAGTTAAGGAGTTGTGTTTGTAAATGAAATCTTTTGTGCTATTAGATGCAGTTCTGATTGACTCAGCTGAAGTGAGCAGTGCTCAGCGTGTGTTATCCAGGCATTTGTCAGATATTTTAGTTCATTTCATTTCGTGCATCTTGAACTATGAAGGCAACCCTGTCATTGCAATTTTCGCACCCTTTCTTTTTCTTTGTTCTATATGTCAGTGAAATCTTATCTCTGCAGTCTTCTGTCATAGGTTAATAGTCTGGAACAAACTTCATTTAAGACTCTTACATAGGAAAAACGGGGAGAGATTATAGAGAAGAAAGTTGGTGGCCACAACCACTGTTAGAGAGATGGTATCTCACAGGCTCTGATAGATTTGAAATATCAACCACAAGTGTGGGAGAGGAAGAGAAGAGCCAGCCTCAAAAGATTGACTCACTCGGTTCAGGTGCCTGGCTGAACCCTGGGACCTCCTTTCACATCACAAAGTTCAAGTTTTGTATGAGCTTGCATGGATTTGCTTTTAAGGATGGGACCAAACCACAAAGGTCAGGCCTGGATTTACATTTGTTCAGTGTTGTTGTTATTGTACACAGAAATCTACAGAAGCATGCAGAGACTCCTGGAAAATCTGAGACAGTTTTCTTATTTCACAGTCTTACAAAAAGACCTGCACTTATTTTTCTTCAGTACATCCTTTATTGACAGGTACAGTTGCCTCTTTTATACAAGTGACTGTCTTGTTTACGTGTTCCTCTATTTCTTCCATTTCCAACTGCAGTTTCTGTTTAAAATGTCTCAGAACAGCTTTTAAAAAGCAATTATTTTTGCAAAGAAAGGCAAACTGCAGAGAGACAAAAAAGATAAAATAAAAAGGGAAGGTCTGGGGTAAACCCCAGTTGACCTAAAAATCCCTGGTTTTGGCTGAGAGAAGCAGAGAACCCCCAAGTAACATTTTCCTCAGTCCCCTTCCAATTCCTGCTTGACTGCCTGCTCTTTTAAGGCTGTGAACTTTGAATATCCCTTTTGATCCTGTGTTCAGTCCTGGAAAGAGTAAACTTTGCTAGCCTAGACTCAGACATTGAGAGGACATACTACAATTAATGACTTTTCTACTGCTTCCTCTAGGACATTGTTATTGTTTTCACAAATAATCTTAACTCTTACTTCATTTCCTGTTTTCCCCCCATCCATTCCCTTTGGTTTGTTTGTGGTTAGCCAGCATAGAGGTTATGACACTGTGATTGACATCAGGTTCAGAAAATGCAGCATGGTTTGGGGGGTTTTTTGTGGGGTGCATCATGGATCCTAGACTCAGAACAGTGAAATCCCTGGAGACCTTCACTCAGACCCTGGTAGAAGAGCCTTACATTTTACCTGCTTTAATAAAGTTCAACACAAATGTCTCCTGAGGCTTTCCTTGTATAATACCTCATCAAACAGAAACTCCCAGCAGCTCACATGGGCAGGTGTTTACAGATGCAGTTTGATAAGGAAATCAGTAGCGTTATGCTGCTGACAGTATTGGCTTCCTGAAATGAGGGACACTGTTCTTCCAAAGGAAAAGAACTTGGGAACCTCTGGTAGATGCAAACCCCAGATTTTTAAGCTGACCTTCAGCTGCTGATACTGGACCAGAGCAGTTCTTGGCTGAAAGGTCCAGCTGTGGTGTGAGAGAGGAAGAATTCCCACCTCAGGTAGGGTGTCTATAAGTGCCCAAAACCTTTGGAAAGCAAAACTTCAAGGCTTTATGCCAGCAGGGTCAGACCTGGGAAAAAAGGAATAAAGATGCCCTTCCATGGGATGTTTTTTTACNCCTGTCTTCTGTGATGGCGTGGGATTTGTTCAGCTGTCAGTGCTTGTGCCTCTCTAGTCATGCTGCAAGCATGGGCAGGGGAAACAGTTACACTGAAGCAAATGATGAACATTATTCATTATCCTGATTTTGTTGGGAGGGCTCAGCAGTTCAAGGGCTCTGAGCCTCTCCTCTCTCTCTCTCCAAATATTTCTAACCTATCTCCCATGTGAAGACCCAGAACCTTCTGGTGCAGCAGACCAGCGTGGAGTCAAACACAAAAGCACAGCTCACACTTTATGCAAGTGGCTGCAGAGTTTTTTCTCTCTCTCCCACTCCTTTTTGTTC
>VZUA01082266.1:3295-26536 GCA_013401035.1 Horornis vulcanius | reverse complement strand
CCTTTGCTTTTCCCTGTCTGTAGTATGTTGTATCAATTTCAGGCAAACGCATTGTTAGCAACAAAAGTAATGAAGCCTGTAAGTCTTGTTTGTACCAGTTTATAAGGAGATAGGAAAGTTGAGGTCAGAGAAGGTGCCATACTGGACTGCATTCATCCAGTGTACAGTCTCCAGTGTGGTTTGGTGTGAGGTAAATACACAATAATCTGTGTTTTATTTTGGAATACATTTTCTTGAGAATTTTTGTTTAAAAATATTTTCACAAGATGTAATTCTCATGGTGTTTGAAGTTTAAAGGACCCACAAGCCTCTGCCCTTGGGATGCCCACAGGGGCAGCTATAACCCACTGAATACAGGTGGCGAGTCAGTCCTTGTGCTTGAGTTTGTGCTTTGGCCAATCACCAGACCATCTCCTGCAAAGGATGTGTGGTATCAAACAGTACTTGCTATGGTATAAACAGAGCCAGAGGCCCAAGTGGGTAAATAACACTGACAACAAACAGCACTAAGCAGAGCTGGTGGCCATCTAAAGGCTGATGGGTTTTAGGAAGCATCAAGGATGGGTGTTTGAAAGCAATCTCCCTGCCCTGCAGGCTGAGCAGAGCCATATGCTCCTGCTTTGCTGCGAGGTGAAGCTCTTCAGCCTGGTTTGATAACTGATTAAGTAGCATTAATTAAACAAATCAGGTATGTAGGAAGGGCCACAAACACTTCTACTTGAAGAAAAGAACACGTGTCCATGCTTAAATTTGTTAGGAGGTAGCATGTCTCGGCAGGGAAGACTGGTGAAGTGATAACTGCTGATTTTATCAACTTCTTGTTCTGCAGACTGTGCTCAACATGACCTTCCTGCCTGGGCTGATGAAGTTGATAAACTCAGTGTGCCACCTGGTGCTGGACACAAGCCCTTGAATCTTTCATGGCATTGAAGGGAGAAGTGTCACAGTGGTTTGAAGTATCAGGAGATCTCTTTAATGGAGATCTCTGCAGCTGCAGGGGGCAAAAGGGTGTCTCTCTCCACTGAACAGCTGCTCTTCAGATGACCTGATTAATCTGGGACCTGTTCAGGGGGAGCACCCATAGAAGAGGCCACAGTTTAAAGCAGGTTTGGAGTGCAGGGATCTACATTTTCTTCCTTGAATTATGGAGGCCCTGACATTACCACAGCCATCTCCTTTTCTAGTGATTCCCCTAAAACTCACAGACATGCAGGAGGCACTTCTGTGTAGATGTCTGTACCTGAGCTGCTCAAACCTTACTCTGTGTGTGCTCTCTCTGTAGTCAGTGGAGAGAAATGGGCACTGGTGAAGTTGCCAACTGTTGAACTGAGAACAAAACTCATTTAGAAAATCAGTGCTCTCTAATGGTGCTGACCAGGACTTTATTGGATGAATGTTGTGGAGATTGGGAGCTATAACCTCCATGTCTTCTCTCTCCTGTTGTGCCCTGAAATACAGCAGCTCTGAGGGTTCCACCACTCCAGGGGAGAGGCCAGAAAGGGTGATACCAGCAGTGTGGTCTGCACAGAGGGAGGCCCACTCTTAGTACCAGAGTTCTGAGAAACTTGGCTATTGTAATGTCTGATCATGTAGTTGTCATTAAATTGCCAGTGCCACTTGCCACAAGACAGTTCTTGCCTGTCTGGAGTCGTGATTCTGTATGGTGTTCACTCACTGACCATGTCCAGGCGGAAAGAATAAGCTGTGCTTACTGATGCTTCATTGTGCTTTGGCAGCACCGTGATGTGCTGTGAGAGGAACCCTGTGAGCCAGTTAGTGCCTCGAGCTTCTAGAAGAGGTCTGCTCTATGTCCTGAGATGAGTTTCCACTTGGAGTTGGACTTGGGACTCTGTGCATTTTTCCTTTGTGCCTGGTGCCAGGTGAGGAGGATGCTGGTACAGTTTACTGTAATGAGGAGGGCAGATGCCACCACCATTTCCAATCCTATTTTCCTCTAATTGTCTACATAAGGTTTCTATTACCATGATTAAAAACCCAACAGTTTCTCTAGTGCCTTGTTCAGGAGAGCTTTCTCAGGGTGTCTGTCAAGCTTAAGAGCCTTCCTCTCCTAAAAGCCCAGTGATACAATGCTTAAGTGAGTGCATTGCTGGAGCTTCTTCACCATATATTTGTTCCTCAGGCTAGCACTTACCCACATAATTTTTTTTCATAACTTGCAGAACATTGTTTTTCCAGGAGGGGTTTTATCCTTCTGGTGTTGAGTGTTCAGCAAGTGAGGGTGATGTGCCCAGGCTTTTTGGCTGGAGCCTGCAGTCGGAGCCTGATGGATGGAGATCAGTGCTGCTGCAACCTAACACCCATCAAGTGCAGGATCAGGAGGGCCTCTGGCTTTGCTTGTTTCGCTAACTCACAGAAGCAATTCTTTGTCAAGAAAAGCTTTGGTAATAAAGCTATACAAGCGTTTATTAGTTCTGTGGTTAATCTTTTTTATTCTGAGAAAAGAATTTTAGATCTGCAGTCTGCGAGTGCCACNAGGAGTGTCCAAATAGGAAAATAGAAATAAAACTCACAATTGAATTTTTTCCCATGGCTACATTTTGGATTCCTTTATGTATGCTAGAGAGTATGCTTAACACAGCACTCACCCATCCAACAGGAATGTGATTACCTTGTTTTGTGGGTGTTCCCTTGTAGGCTTAAAAGTCCTTCATTTTTCCTGTATTTATGGTGAAATCATGGCTATTTGTAAGGTCGGATTGAACAGTATGAATACTGTATTTACTCAGGCTGAGAAGTAGTCTAAATTTGATCTTCCTCTCTCAACAGTCAAACTTTCTGCTAATCACGAATGTTTGACATTAGATCAGACATTATTAGTGCAGACTTTAATGCAATATTGGCAATACTTGCTACTCCTCTAAGTCTCTCTGACTCATTTTTATACATATAAATTGGATATTTGTGTTTATATGGGGCACACATGTTCCCTCTGATGCCAGTTTGCAAGTGGTTTATTATGAGTTGGCCTTAATCCTAATTTTAGATCTCTCAGAATCATGTAAAAATCATGACAGTTTGTTTATAATCCCTTTTTTAAATTTGTTATCCACCTCTGTTTGCTCTTACATTAGAAACTTTCATGTGTACCTTATGTGCAGGCCTGTGACATAGATCCTTGAAAATGACCGGAAATTAGGATACAAATAGAAAAACAAAAAACCCAAAATATTTCAAGTATTTCCCTCAGTGAAGAAAATAAACACCTTGTTTTTCTTCTAATTATGTCTTTTCTTTTATTCTTTTAAAAAGCTATCTAAATAGCTGGTGATTTAAATTAACAAATAACACTGAAGATTTATTTGCATTCTTTGTTTCTAAGTTCTCTTTGGATCATACTGAAAGGTAGTGTGTTCTGCTGGAAAACAGCAGTTTTTCAGATACAAGAGTGGCCCCATTTCATCACACAGTTGCAGGCATTTGGGACAAAAAACTGCTCCCAGAATTTAACAAGACATTACACATGCTCTGATTAGCCATGGGGTTTGATGTTATTGAAAAAATAGCATATTTCATTTAGGTTTGGTATGTCATTTGCACATTGGGAGGAGATTGTCACACTGTGTTGGTAACTGTCTTAGATATTTGTTCCTGTGATATTTGAGTCCTGTGTTTGAAAGGAAACCAACCAAACTGAAAACCAAACCAACCAAACCGAAACAAAAAGGAGGTAAATTACCATCCTAATATTTTGACAATATTATACAAAAGGTGAGCTGTACTCTGCCACTTACAAAATAATTTTTGCCTTTTTTCCCAGTCTCGCCCTGAATGAGGTAAGGGAACTTGAAATTTGACAATTTGTTCTGTATCCTCTGCTGTAGGGAATGGGAATACCATTCTGTTCTGTAACTCCTTGATGCTACGTGCCAGATATTCAAAGATCCACAATTTCAGTTGTTCTCTAGAATTAGGCGCTTAAACTGGGCTAATGTACTTAGTTTTTATCTTTCTTATATGCATGAATGTATATATGAATGTTCTTATATCCTTTACATGCAGTTTTCTGTGTGTAATACTCTACCATTTCGTAACTGCTGGGACTTCATGTCCATTAGATGTGCCTCAGATGGCTGGATGGCCTGGGAGAGACAAAACACGCAGAACTTCCTCTTTTAATGTCTGAGCATGTGCTAGGAGCTGCCTCTTGCTGCCCCTGGTGAATGGTTTGCAGTAATCATGTACAGAGCTGTGGTGAAGCTAAGATCTTTGCTAAAAGACATGTTGAAAGGCATGGCAGTAATGTAATAATTGATTATTATGGTTCGTTGTATCTCTTTTTTGAAAAACGATCTGTCTCTTGAACTTCATCTCTCAGGTAAGGACCAGTGCAGACATAGAAATTTTTTTTGGTGGCAAAAAGTACTTGTTCATCAGTCTGCTTTGTTATTTGTGTGTGTATGCATGTATATGTTTACTCACAAAGCTTAATTTTTCCAGTAATTAATTACCTAAAAATGTTGAAGAAAAAGAATTTTTTCATGAAATGGGGTTGCATAAATGCAATGTGGACTGCACAGAAATATTATAAAAATCAGCACAAGAACAAATGAAAAGAAAAAAACCATGCCTGCAGTCTGTGAATCAGTCTGGTATAAAATCCTTTGTCTGTGTTGAACAGGACAAAGATCCTAACTTCTTTTCTGCCAGCAGTCTCCTTCCTTTCTGTGCCAGTGTAACAAGGGAACAAATAGTATGTTGCAAAGAGAGAATGTGGGTGGAAAACCTCAAACAAAATGTGGTAAGATCAGGCTATGAGGAGAACACTGAGGACTTCAGACAGCTCAGATGTTCAGAGATACTTTCCACTGTCTAGCTAGCCAGTCCCTTTATCCCCCTGTCTCAGCTGCCTGGTGTGGTCCTGTGTCAGCCTTCCCTACTCCCTGAGCTGCTCCTGGTTGTCCAGCGCAGCTCGGTTTGGAAACTTGCTGTCATTTGCACAAATGTAGCACTTGAGCCATTTCATTCCAGTGGGACATACCTTTCTTGGCTTGACTTGGCTCTGAATGCTCTCTAGTCCAAGCTGGCAGACCCCACTGGACCTGTGTCCTGCTGCCAGCTTTCCTGCTGGGAAGGGCTTGTCAGGGCTGTCCTCCATCCCAGCTGCCACCATCCCTCTCCCTGTTGCCACGGCTCCAAAGTTGCCATTTCTGGGACACTGGCTTCATTTAGTGATGGAGGTACTGGAGAACGCCTCTGCCCTGGGGCTCAGTGGTACAGCATCAGTGCAGGGTGTTTGTTTTGGTTGCTTGGGGGGTTGTTTGTAACTTAAATACGTGCCCCTGTGAGATGAGTAGCTAAAGTTGTTGCACCACACTGGATTACACTGGTGTTGTCACGATGTCAACTTTTTCACCAAAAATGTTTGTTAAAGATAATGATGGTCAGCAAAGTTGAGCAAAAACATAAAGCCAAAGAGCTTCAGTTCTGTCATACATGCTGCTGTTTGATTTCATTTTTTTTCTGGAGCATAAAAAACTATCTTGCAGTATTTTGTGGGTACCATGTTAATGAATAATTGGTGTGGCAGCTGTTGCCAGAACTGACAATACCTACAGAAGCTGGAGACTGTCACAGTGTGGGTTGCTGGGGATCTCACTGCATTCTTAGGAGGGAGCTAACTAACATTAGTACAGGCAAAATAAATAAAATTTGGAGGTCGCTGAGTGGTGTGGACTCATTGCAGAGTCACTCAGAAGTTTCCATTAGCACATTAAATGGATTAAGTTTTTCAATGTCTTAAAAGATACCAGTTTTCAGACATTAAAAAGCTTACAGAACAGGGGACTTGGTAAGGAAAGGCAAGCTTACCTAATGTAGTAAAGATTCTTACTTACCTTTGAGGCTTACTGAGATGATCCTGTACTTCCCCTCTAGAGACTTGAAGGTGTGGGACCTGTTCCCTTGCCCTGGGGAGGACATAGGTGAGAATTCCCTTGTCGAGATGAGCTGCTCAGGGCAGTAGGATAGGAGAACTTCACAGGTGAGCTGTACTCATTTCCTGCTTTCAGAGTTTCTCCTGTGAAAAAGGAGGTTAAATGCAAAATTAAATGTTTTTCTAGTGGCAAGAGAGAATAAAGATTTATGCTTTAATGGATCAGCATAAGGCACGTGTATAAAGTTGCCTCTGTTGGTAGCTCAGATTTCCTGCTTGCACTGTTTTTATAGAAGGAAATTACTCCAAAGCAGAAATTTACATCTGTATAAAAAAAAATTAACATTTCATTATCCAGCTTCATTATTAAAACTCAAACTGTGCTTTAGGGCTTAGACATATGTGTCCTTACAAAACAAAGTAAAATATGAGTATTATTTTTCTGCAGTGATAAAGTAAGGAATAAAGAATATCTGCTCCAAGAGTGTCAATGGTTAAGAAGCACATCCCTTTCTCTGGAAAATGTGAATGTACAGGAGACAGCTTGCATAGCATATATTGTTGTTGATTTAAATATTTCATGCTGGTTCATGGCAGAATGTATGGAAGTATGTTGTAAATTAATCTAATACTTGAACAATGTCATGTGCATTTTGTAAGCAAATCGCAGCATGCTGGCTGGAGATTTCCTTTGACATTTTCTGCACACTAATTACATTATCTTCACTGCTGCGTAAGAGAGAAAAACCATTTGTTGACCCTTCTTTGTAGAATAAACCAGTAGCAGCATTCAGCATTGGAAACAGAAATCTGCGATTCTGCTAGCAAACTGAAAGGTTATTGTCTTAAAAGAGCAGTAGGTCGGAAACAGATTTTAACACTTTCTCAAAGTCATTTGACAAAATGTTTTAGGTAAATATGAAAGAATTTCAGAGAAAGTCCTTCAGTGTCCTGTACTGGGTCACCTTTCCCACAAGGCAACGTACTGACCTTCCAATCCTAAGACTAATGAAATAGATTATTATGAAATCCTTCCAGAGATACTGCATGGGTTGTTTGGGGTTTTCAACTACCTGTATGCATCAATGTAATGAGAACTTGGCAGAGGGCCTGGGCTTTGACACTTTCAAGGATGTTGTTGGAAAAGCCTTGAGGTTTTGTCTCTTCCTTGGAAACAATGCTGTGGGAAGGTCAGATCTGCTCATCAGAGCAGAACTTATTCTTCAGCCATTGCATGACTGCACTTGGGATTTTGTTCCAGAGACCTGTGTTTAAGATGCTTGGAGGCTTACAGATACATAATAGACACATTTCTTTTGTGAACTTGCCTCAGTTGATTGAAAGTCCACTTGCTGGAAAATCCAGCCAGAACTTAGTTTGTTTGATGCACCAAAGCTTCTTATCAACCTGTTTTGACTGAAGGAGTTGTTAATGGATCCAAATAGTCAAAATAACTAATTCAGTTCTGGGAACAGCAAAGCTACAGTCCTTGTCAGAGAATCTGTGCCACTGTCATGGTCAAAACCAGTTTGGATGTGTCTTCTTGGTGCTGTGCATCCATGCATGTGATTGCAGAAATCATGACAATTGAACAGCCGGGCTGTTAATTCAGGTGCTTAAGTACAGATTTGAGGACATCTGGTTAATTTAGGACATCTGTGGGTTGATTTGAGTCACTGTGATTATAAGCACTGATGTCCTGTCTGCTGACAGAGACTAAAATCTGTTGTTACAAGGTATGTTGTGAGATGTCTCACCACAGGATAAGGCCTCTCTCATGACTTTCTTCCAGCAATGAAATACAGGTAAATGTTGCCATGAGCTTGTTGGCCCTAACTATTCTTACTGTGTGTGCAGAACTCAACGTGACTGTTCAATGTGTGGAATGGAAACCAGGGAAACAGCTGAAAAGCATTTTGTGCCAACAGATGTTACCAGGAGAATAGCTTGGTGTGCCTTGTAGGTGCCCCCCACTGCTGTGAGAAGCACAAAATGAGGCTCTACACAGCCTCTTGTGCTCTTTCCTGTCTCCCAGCGCAGGGCTGTTGAGGGTCCATAAGGATGTTTGTGGGTATGCACGCTCTGTGAGCTTGGGACCGTGTTCCCCATCCCCAGTACCAGAGAGACTGGCCTGGCAGTGAGCTGCTGTGGCCCTGAACCTCTTATGTTGTTTCCCAGTCTGTCCTTCAGGCTGCAGTGGCCCCAGCCAACACCTCTCTGGTTCCCTAATGATTTCAGCATGCTGAGCTCCTCAGGTGACAGGTGCTGCCAGCCTACAGCAGTACTTCCAGCCTGCTGCTCATGGTGGCATTGGGTATTCTGCAAACAGCATAAACCCTCCTGGCATGCAGACCAGCAGGAGTGTTTGGGAATGGCTAACCCACAAACACTGAGAAATGGGAGGAGGAATGGTTGCTTGCCTTTAAGTGCTTCCCTTAATGGACCTGCATCTATCTCCTTTCTCCTCATCCACCAGCAGTACTTTTCAGTGTCTGACATCTTGGGAACTGCAGGTACATGTTCAGTGAGACTTTGCAGAAACGTTCTTGGTTCTGCCCCCTCTGGACAGCCATACTATGGATGCCCCCCAATGTCTGGTAGCTTCCAGCCATCAGCTTCCTGCTTGGCTGCTCTCACCAGCACGAGACAGGCAATTCCTTTTGTCTGGGAGAGGATCGAAGGAGCGAGCTTAGGGCTTTGTTTCTATGTCTGAACATTTTCAATTACTAAATGTCAGGAAAAAAATAAGCTCAGTGCACTAAAAAGTGCACTTGCAGATGCACACTAGATCTAGTTGGTTTTGAAGAATAAAGAGAAAAATTAAGGACAATATTTCTTTGGTTGCTAGGATGCCTTTTCAACATTGAATTCAGTGTGCTTTGGGGTTTTTATTTTTGTTTAGATATGTGACTCATTTATTGTGGTTAGAGCATTGTTACGGTGTATTCTGACAATAAATTTAAGTAAATAAGACAGTTGGCTAACACTTTGATGTGAAAATTAGGTTTGGAGTGTAGACTGGCGCAGGAGTTTAGTATTTCTTTGAGGGAAAAATAATAAATAGAGTTAGTGATAGAAATTCAAGGTTATTCTTTACTGAAAATGCTATAAATGGCATTTACTAGGATATTTGTCCCTGAAATTTGTTCTATTTGCACAGACACTTTGCATCTTGTGCATCTGAGAAAAGGAGCATGAATTCAAGGCATATATTTCACTGCTAGCATTACAGTCCCGCGTGGGAGCTTTAGCATCACAGAGGGAAATACATGTCTGGCTCTTTGTCCTGTGCTTTTTGTGACAAAGGAATTCCCATCTGAATCGCAGTGCTCTGTCCAAGCCCCCTGCGAGCCTCTGGGTTAGCAGCAGTCAGTCTTTGCAGTGTCCTGACGTCATCCCGTGTGTGCATAAGCTCCGCTATTGTCTTACGGCGAGCAGGGGCTGGGGATTGCAGTATCTGGTGCCTGATACCTCTTTCTGCCTGCCGGTAGCGCAGAAAGGACGCCGGCCTGCCCTTATCGCTCGGATTTAAAACAGAAGCTCCTGCTTTTTGCTTCCTGAAGAAGGACCTTCGCCGCGGTTGCAAGGAAAAGCTGTCTGCGGTGTTGAGCAGAGGAGAGGAGGGGAGAGGAGAATCTGGCAGCTTGGATAGCCTGGACTGCATTGTCTGGCTTCATGACCCCTGCTGTGTAGCAGTCTCATCCCTTCTCTCATACACTCCCTCTGTCTTCCACTCTTTTTTCTTCCTTCCTTTTTAAAATAGCAGCATCTGGGGCGAGCCATGTTTGGCACTGAATCGTCATGTAAGTAAATGCATCCCATTTACATCCTTTTTCTGTTGAGAACAGGGCTTGTTTTATCCTTGCTGTACCCACCGCACTTGCATTCTCTTTGCCGTAGGTCGTTGGCTAAAAGCTGTGGTCCTTGCCTGTTTATGAAGGGATGAAAGATGCTGGAGGGGAAGCATCTACCTCCTGACTGTGGGTGCATCCTCGATGCAAGTAGCTAGGCTGCGTAGAGCTGTCAGCGCTGCTGAATTCAGGCCACTGGAAGATTGGGGGGAAAGGCAGTTTTGCTTGAATGTGTCAGTTGATAAGATCGCATCTGTCAGTGATCAGGAGTTGCAAACACTCTAATGAATGCGCTACTCAAATGGTACATTTGGGGACTGAGAATGCTGCAGTATTAGATGGGTGAGAGCTGGGAGAAAGTGATTTAACCAGCAGGAAAAGACTGCTATGTCATATCTATCTCATTTACATCATTTTTGTTTCTGGGAAAAAGGAGGCTTCTCTGCAATCCCCCTCCCTCCCCTGTGTCTGCAGAATCCGCAATTAAATTAGGTGGAATTCTAAATATGAGGTGAAAAATGCAAAATAAAAGGATTATTTTTTTTTTTCCTTCCTCATCTTTGTGCTGGAAAATCTTAACTGTGGCAGTCTGCTGTATAATAGCACTGCAGATGCATGTCATTGAAAGCAAGCCAGTTTTGCTTCAGTGGGAACAACGATTACCTACCTGGTAAATCTGGCTGCAGAGGAAGGCTGGGAGGTTTATGTATAAATAATGTCGCTGTGACTGTGTGGCTGTGTGAAGACCAGTCTGATCTAGTGATTATCGGGTGACTGAAAAACAGAAAACAGTTCATGCTGTATTTTGTGCACAAAACAATACCGTGTATTTAAAACGTGTCTCATTTGGATATGAAGCGATGGGTTTTGTAGAGCATTGTCACATCCAGCATGGTGTAATGTCTCCATGCTTCTAGGCTGGGACCTGTTCTGTGGCTCATCTCTTCCTAGGAAGCGATAAGAGCATTGGGATCCCTCACGGTGTGCCTTACCGTTTGTCAAACCCCTTGCTCCCAAAGGGTTAATTGGTCCTGTGGCCAGGCTCTGGCAGCTCCCCCCTCCTCTGCCACACAACACCCAGTCAAGGTCAGGCAGCATAAAAACAAAATTTGCCTTTATATTTCTTCTGTTTAGGGACACATTTTTCATGCACAGTTGTAAACATGTCTGCAGCTCTGGGTCATCAGAGCATGAACAGAGATGCCAAATGTTGTAGCTACATTTATTTTGCCCTGACAGATCTGTGAGCGCCTGCGTCTGTGTCCATGGGCGCTGCTTCTGCAAAATGCACGTGAACAGGCTTTGAGATAAAATCTGTGCCCTACCTGCTCTCTTGCAGAAAGCTGTAGTACACACTCAGATTGTTCAGTCTTGTTCATTTTTGTGATCCTTTCTTGGTTTACAAGGTGCATTGGCTAAAGTCACAGGGGTTGTGCACCAGCAGCTGTGGCTGCTTTTGTTTCCATGGTTTCCACAATTTAGAAAAGGGCAATGGGAGCTTCCGTAACAGCCACTACCTGTTTCCCAGAAGGGTCTAGAAACATTTCTTGCTTTTAAAAATGGGATTAAACAGAACATGGCTCATTGCCATGGATTCGAGCAGGGGCTATGGTCAGTCTCTGCCTGAACTCTCTGGCCAGATGAAGAGGAAGGCAGTGTGGTGGCCAGCTGCCCTGTGCCTCTGCTCTGGGCTGAACCTCCCACCTAAGAGTTCCTGTTCAGGCTGGACAGGCTGTCCCATTTCCTACTGCTGCCAGGTGCTGGCAGGCGAGAGGAGAGCAGGGTCACTGGTGCTGCCCCGCTCACCTGCCTGTTCAGGTCAGTGCTTGGGTAACCAGCCCTGCCCACACCACTACTGGAGGAACAGTGGCTTTGCTTTCAAAGAAAGAAGGCAGTATTGAAATTACTTCAGTCAAAATGCTAACAGGTTTTTCGTCTTCCCTCTCCTCCTGTCTTCTTCGTATTTCCAGGCTGTCAAATGATAATAGTGCTACTAATTGTTAATGTTTCTGTCTGGCTAGAATGTCAAATAAAACAAAATAAAAAAGTCAGCATTATTTGGACATTGGAAATATGACAGAAGCCATTGCTGCTCCTGCTGGTGCTGCTGCTCTTCAAAAAGCATGAAATGAGCAGATTACAGGGTTTTTTTAATCCTGCTGTTTACACTTAGTATTTAGGATTTTATTTCTCTCTGCTCTGATTAAAAAGCCAAGAAAAATGCTCAGAAGCAAGTACTGGTTCAGAATCCTTAGTCTCACTCAGTATCA
The DNA here is from genome assembly GCA_013401035.1 of Horornis vulcanius. Lineage (NCBI taxonomy): Eukaryota > Metazoa > Chordata > Aves > Passeriformes > Scotocercidae > Horornis > Horornis vulcanius. Next base: position 14,522 of record VZUA01082266.1, on the reverse strand, counting down.
AAACATTTTAAATGTCAAAACAACTATCCTTTGGCAATCCTGTTTTTTTCTTTTTGCTTTTAGCAGCAGTTAGAGATGCAGTAAAAGATAGTCGGAGAGTCTTTGTAGAAACTGGCATCTGCTTATCACCTCCTGGAAGCAGGGAAAGACAAACAGCCAGTGACATTAGCCCATAAACGAGGATAAGGCAGTAGGCAATGCACAAACAGCTGCTGACACTCCCAGTGCATGATGAGCAAGGACAGAGTGTGCAAAGCAAAAACCCCAAGAAATGTCCATGCAAGGGCACTGTGGGAGGGTAGAGTAGTTGCCATAGGGTCATGGTCACTATTTTCCATTGGTCACATGTCCTTTCTATAATCCCCACAGGAAACATATGTGCCAGAGACACTTCATTTTCAGTGCTTTTGTGCTGATCCACTGTCAGATGCACTGCCAGAGCAGTGTGGGGGGCTGTGCACATGGGGGGCAGCTTTCCATCCCATGCCACCACTCCTGCTGACCTGAAAGATTTATCTGCTCACCATAATCATTTACATTCTGTAGGAGGTAATCTGGTTTGATAAAAATTGAGAATTTAGTCTTTTTTTAAGGTAAAATGGTGTTGTAGGGCTGCACCAAAGCAGAGAAGTGGTGGACCTCTGAGCTAGTGCCAAGGGGTGCCCACAAATAGAACACCCTCATCTCAGGGAGAAGAGCCTAGCAGAAACAGCCAGCAAGCATCCCTTGTCTAACCAGGAGTACTGCAGTTGCAGGCCTCTAGGAGAGACAACAGAGGCACAAATTAAACTGAACTGTGAGAGCAGCCACAGTCGATGGGGCTTAACCAGTGCTGGGAGAGGTCAGGGGAATGCAGCTCCATCACGTCTGACTGTGTATTGGAAAGGAATGGGACAGGATGCAGTTTAGAGCCTGTAAAGCAACTAAAGAGGCTCAGACAGTCATTTCATGCATGTCTGAGAATATGTACTGTGTGTGCTTCAGCTACCCATAGAAATTCAGTAGGGAGCTGCGAGGAAGGGCACCACACACATATGTCCATGGCTTGCCCCAGTGCTGTTACAAGGCCCCAGATGTGTGCAGTGAAAGTCCCAGGTGATGTTCTCCGTACTGCTTCATTTCTTCATGCCAGGGCTTTTTAACCTGGCAGCAGTACTAAGCTGTGAGGGTTATAGGAGGGATTGTCTGGGAAGCGCTCTTCCAGCCTGGGCTGTTTGGGAGACACTCATGGTGGTCCCTGTCTGGTAGATCAGCATCTGCACTCTGGAAAGCAGAAGGACTCTTAAACAAAGGAGAGCTGACCAAAGGGCCAGAGAAATACAAAACCCAAGGGCAAGTGGAGCTTTCCTCTGCTGCAAGGTTAATGCTACAAGGCAGCTCTCTGTGGGGAGGCCAAGAACTGCTCTGGGGAATGGGAAACCTTGCTCACTTAAATGTGCCAGGAAAAGCTTCTGTGCTTGTGCCAGGCTCACTATACTGTCTTCTGCTCTGTCTGTTCAGGAAGTGCTTTTGTTCCTAGGCACTTTTTCCCCCAAACTTTCTTCCAGCCAAAATGCAAGAAATGGGAAAGGTTACACCAAGATAAGTGATTTTATGGCATCAGAGAAGTAAGTAGTCTTATAAACCTGTGCAAAACAGCAGCAGCCAGCAGTAGAGAAATGGGAGATCTTGGCATCAGATGTGGAGATGAAGGACAATCTGATTGGCATGGACACTGCTGTCCTGGGTGATGTGCCTGCCTCCTTTGTTTCCAGCACTGGTACTCATCCCAGCTGTGGGAGAACCAACAAAACCTGACACTCCTGCAGGTAGTTGGTTTTGAGCATGTTGGCTCTCCAGGCTTCTTCATGGAGTGGTTAGATAAGCTGCAGCACAAAGAGGGATGGGACATGACTGTTGAAATTCAGGTAGGTTAGCAGCAGCCTTGGTGAGACTGGGCTCCACTGAACCAGTAGGTGACCAAAATGCTCCTTTTTCAAGCATAAATAGCACTCTGCCATCCTAAAAGGCCAAGAGCAATTAAGTACATCCCCAGTTCCTTTAGTGATGTTACACTGGTTTCTCAGGCAACAGTATGCCAAAGAGAGGTTACAGAAAGTACCAGAAGTTGTAACTTTAAACCAGTATATGGCTGCTGAGGTTCCTATTGTTCCCCGTAGAGTCAGGACCGTTGAAAATATTGCAGAACCAGGTCGAAGAGAGGCTTAGCTATACCATTGTCAAATGCCAGAAGAAACTTGGATTATGAAAGGGGTTGAGGTTATAGGAGCTCTAATAACGTGACAAATTCATCAGTAAAACTTCAAGATACTTGGTGAGAAAATGTAGTCTCACATCCCACTTACAACAGATTTTGAGGATTGACTGCATGCCACTATTGTTACTTTCTAAATGAATGTATTTTTGAAAAACACAAACCTGAGATAAGAGAGGGTTCTCTAAACTTCTTTGGGTGTAACACTTTGTTGGCCTGAGATAGTCTCCAGAGGCTTGACTGCATGCTCAGGAGGACAGGGGCTTGAAGCCTGGCCCTCCTACTCAGGCAGCACCGATGGCAGTTTGAACTCACTCTGTTGAGCTGTTCACAAGCAGGCAGCTGTCGTGAGAGTTGAAGTGCACCTTGCCCTCTCTTTCTCCAAAAACAAAAAGTGAACTGAGACATCTCAGGCTGGATATGACTCATGAATATGACAGTCTTTGGTGGTTTGTCTCCAGCAGCCCTGGAACACCTTTCCTATCTCATTGGTTTAGAAGTTGCAAGGATGTGATGGAAAGTTACTGAATGCAGTGACAGTCTCCCGGGTAGCTGTGTCCATGCAGCTTCTGAAATGGGAAAGAAATCTGAAGGTACATGAAGGGAATTTGACAAGCTTTTCTTCAGTTTGTCAATTATTTTGCTCCTTGCCATTAGGTAAAAGCATGAGCTATAAGTAGTGGAGGAGTCTGTGAATAATCAAAGATGACAAAAGGTCTCTCAGATTTAAAGCAAAAATCATAGAATAGTTTAGATTTGAAGGGACCAGCACCTCCCTCAAAGCAGGACCAGTCTCCAAGTTAGAGCCAGTGATAGATACGAGCTCTGTCAATCTCTGCATGTTTGCAAAATGGTGTGAGATCAAAACAAGCTTCAGCTTTGACCAGTGTAATTTACAGAACCAGAAATAGGGAAAGGTCTTTATGACCAAGGACGCCTGAAAGATTATTAGAGTCCCTCTGGGCTGTGTGACCCAGATAGGAAGAATAGTACATGCAGTGAAGACTCTGTCATATTATTTGAGCTGAGGTAGAAACAGTAGTGTTTCATGTAATTTGGGGATAATTAATGGACATGCCTAGCAAAAAACTTTATTCACAGAAGAATCTAATCCATCTCTTTTCATCTGAGCTAAAATGCCCTGCTTGATCCCTGAAGCACCAGGAAAAGATCTGTGAAGTGCTATGAGAAAAACATGTACAATACAGGGAGACAGAGTATTCCAGATTTTCTAGATTAATGAATTTCTTTCCTTTTTGGTGAAAATCACTTTGATGTGACATCACTGTTTATATACTACGTCATGTGAAGGTCACTGTGTATAATACAAAATTAGAGGATCTTTAATCTTTAAAAATTATTATATGCTCCCTATTGAGAAGGATAAGATGTGATATTAAGCAATTAAGCTGGACAACTTGAAGAGAAACACTTGCTACCCACAATCTGGTGGAGCTTGGTGAAAATTGGCTGACTTTGGTGTGTTTGGTCAAGGTGAAACTTACACTGCGAGTTCAGTTTAAGATGCCTAGAAGCTGGAAGTGGAAGAGAACCCATATTCTACCAAGAAATTGCTGTTGTTTCCCAGAATTAGATGGAAAGTTTTTTAGAACTTCTTGGGGGTCTCAAAAATTTCATTTGGAAATGGTATCTTGGGGTGTTTTGATCAGTACAGAAGGGAAATTCTTGTGAAACTACAGGGCAGTGATACAAAATGAAAATATGATATTTTTGACCTCCTTTGAGAAACAGAGTGGCCGGGAAGGTCTTCCTCCGTGCATGCTTTGAGAGGTGCTGAGCAGACCCTTAAAACATGCTAGATCCTGTTTCAGCCTAGAGCAGGAGCCTAAGGTGAAAATGACACAAAGTCAGTGAGCTTGTTAGAAAAGATATATAGCTATACTGGGGTTGTTTCACATTTGTATAGCCCTTAGATAGCTCTTCCAAAGGTTTGACTGAGCAGGGAGGAAGGACGAGAGAGGGCAAGAATGAGCTCTAGAAGAAAGTGCCTTGTACTCAAAAGATCTGTAGCCTAGAAAGCCTTGAGGAGGTTTTGAAGATGGTCAGGTGAAAGATTAACCATCTCCCTTAATCTCTCCTGTTTACTGTGCCACTCATTAGCCCAGTGATTTTGCAATTTGTAGTGATGATATGATTTCATGTATGCCATCACTTCAGCAAATGTCAGCCTTCATGTTCCCAATAGGAATTTAATCCTGGAAAGCTGTCGTATATTTGGATTTCCTGCTGCACTCTCTTGAGTGTGGAAATACCCGTATGATAGTACATGAAGAAGTTTTAAGAGGATGTAGTCTTGATGTTGATGAGTTGGGGTTGTGCAAGTGCAGCAAAAGGAAAAGGTACTCAATTACATATTTTAAAAGTTCGTGGATGGGAGTAGAAAAAGGAGACCAGATATTTTTTAACTTCATGTGTTAGCTGCATTTTTTACAATGAAGTAAGGGATTCTATGATGAGGACACCACTAGAAAGCAAGTTCTGAGAGGAAGGGCACCTATTACAACTCCAGGGAGGTCAGAAAATGGCAGCAGACTCCACTTGTAAGACCTCTGCTACAAGAGAAGGAAAAACTGCTGTGAGAAAATACCCTCCCAGGCAGACCTTCAGTTGCATAAATCACTAGCTTACAGGTACCTAGCAAGAGTCACACAGATTCTGAACTGACAGCACAATGAAAATAGTACTGGTCACAAACGAAAAGAAAAGCATCCTGATTAGGAATACTAAAAGATGCTAAAAAGATACATTTAACATTTACTGAAAGAGCTGAATGGGGAAAATATTGGCACCACGAACCTTTTTTCCTGTCAGCTGCATTCATTACTGTCATTAGTAAGGTATCTAGGACTGTTGCAGTGGCAACAGTAAATTGTGCTGCTGTATTTTCATCGGGGTAGGTAATCATGAGTCATTCAAACCATCTGCTAATAAAATACTCTCAGACTGTTTCGGTTATCTAAGAGAATACAGTAGCCGAGAAATGTCAAATTAGCTGGCAAAGAAACACGGCAAATTTTGTGTGAAGATCCCATGGGCTTTGTCATCCACAAGAACGTGAGGCCAGGCAGTCCATCTGTTTTATAGGCTGTGGGTGGAGGCAAAGGTCTGCTAAAGGTTAAATGAGCTGGAGAAAGCGTTCCTCTGACTCTAAAACATGTATCAGCCTGGCTGTTCTCTGCATCCTCTTCTGTTTGCATGGTCTGCAGTGATAACTCCAGATAAGCTGTACAGAGCAAAGAGGATGATAATCAGGCTGCCTGTGTGATTGGATGGAGAAAAGCTCCAAATGATGGAAGTGAGCAGCAGCCAGATAAAAAAGCAGCAAGATCTGAACTGTAAGCGTCACAATCAAGAGTGGAAGTTCCTCTAGGAATCCACCCAAGTGTGAGAGGCCTGACGCATGAACATTCTACAGGAGGATACAGTGTCCTTGGTCACAGGACAGGAGAGCAGTTCCATGCCAGTACAAACAGGAGCAGATTCCTCTACAGCTGCTGACCTGCTTGTGATGTCTTTCTGAGACTGGAATGTTCTGATAGCACAACGAGATAGCAGTGAGATGAAGGCTTTCTCAAGCGTGTTAAATAAGACATACTACATGATCTTTAGTATCATTTGCAGTTACCACATCATAGTGGGACTAGGGGGTGTTGCCCCAGCCCATAGGGACACAACAGCTAGGATAACAAAGAGATTAAGGTGCCTGCTCAGGAGAAAGCACTAGTGGTCTGTCACAGCAGGGGAGGTACCACAGAGAATGGGCATTTAAAGGCCTTTACACAGGACCCTTTCTAAACTTACCTTTATAGGTATGAATATTTTCACAGCTGGGGTTCTTGCTTTGTTAGGCTACACCTCCACACCAAGGAGGTGGCACTGCCGTGGGCATTGCGCATCACAGTGACCATCTGGATGCAGAGAGACATTTGTTTGGTTGCTCTGGGGCATTGCATGTATGCTAATGACTTAGAGTCTCTGTGGGGCTTGGCTGCCTGTCAGAGAGGAATGAAGCTGTAGATTTAATGAAGCTGTAGATTTCAAACCAGTGCTCTGTGCTGCAGCAGTTTGGTGAACTACGTGCCTGGCATTTAGTTAGGTTATGTCTTGTTTGTGTGTCTATAGTGACATTCAATTAATTCTTCCATAAAATACAGATAAATATTCACACAGAATTATACAAAAAGACAAAAAAAAACCTCGGCTCATGTTTGGGCTTGCCATCCTTACTAGTATCCCCTTAAACAGAGAGGCTCCCCTGGGGGGAACAAAGCAATATGACTCTCTAATGTGGAACGTCAGTGCAGCCGCCGTTGTCACTGTCGAATGAGGCGCTGCAGGCAGCAGCTGCTGTCTGCAGGCTGGCAGCAAATATGGGTGTCTGCATTTCCAGTTATTCTCCCCTAGGCTTTGTATGTACTCCTGATTTGGTTTAGTTTAGAAAGGAAGAAAGAAGTGTCTTTATGTCATTGAACAATCTAACTATGGACAAAGGAGTAATAAAAAAAAAACTTCCAGTTTATGTATGTGTGTGTACACTTATTTTTCTATTTATTTATTTACTTTGACAGCTGTTGTTTGTTAGAACTACAACTGCATTGCTTTTAACAGACTAGTTTAGTGAAATTAAAGCATTCTTTTCCCAGTGAAGGAAAGCGTGAAGCTGTCTCACTATATAGCATTCTGAGGAGAAGCTGTGGTCTTCCTGCTTCTTGCCAGGGAGTTCAGTACCCTGGCAGGCAGTAAGTCTTGTTATTCTTGTATATAGGTATGCCAGAAGTTTACATAAATACAAAAGTGGACTATCCTTTCATCTCCAGAAGCATTTCAGATATACTGACACAACAGGAGTGGAGGTATATCAGATACACCATGGGACAGCCTGCATTGCATGCTTGCTGCCTTATGTACAGGTCAGGGAAGATCATACTGCCAAGCTGGCTTTCAGAAACTGGAATTTCGTCTCCGAAAATCATCTGCTGGATGTAGCCAATTGCTTTCTATGAAATTTTGGTTGGTTAGGGTTTTTTTAATTGGCTAAAATGTGACCATTAGTCCTGTCTTTATTTCTGAAGTTCAGTCTGAAAATACCTTTCAAAGGAAAAGATGCACAGCTATTTCAACAGTTTAATTCTAAAACTGAATCACAGTTATCTGGCTGTCCTTTTGCTTTCTAGCATCCAAACTGATGGAATTGGTCTGATTAAATAATTTTGAAGAAGAAAATGAGAACAGCCAGTCAAATAATAGCTAAAGTAATAAAGTGGTTATAGCCAGAATGAAATCTAATCAAAATAAACTTTTAAACAGTAATCTAAGACTAATATTAATCTTTAAAAGATTGATGAATGAAATAATCATGGTAGGACAAGAACATGACAGGTGCACTCTTTGTCGCTCTGTCCTCAGCACTGATGAGGCAGCACCTTGTCCTCTGTCCAGTTCTGGTCCACTCCAAAAAAGACATTGAGGTGTTGGAGCTTGTCCAGAGAAGGGCAATGAAACTGGTGGAAAGTTGAGAGCAAAGGTCCTATAAGGAACAAGTGAGGGAGCTGAAGTTGTTTAGCCTGGAGAAAAGGAGGCTTAGGGGAGACCTTATTGCTCTCGACAACTCCCAGAAAGGAGTGTGTAGCCAGGTGGAGGTTGGCTTCTTCTCCCATGCAACCAGAGACAGGATAGGAGGAAATTACCTCAAGCTGGGCCAGGGCAGGTTCAAATTGGACATTAGGAAGAATTTCTTGGAAAAACATTGGAAAAGCATTGGAATGGGCTGCCCATGGAGATGGTGGAGTCACCATACCTGGAGGGGTTCAAGAAATGGCTTAGTGCCATGCCTTAGTTGACAAGGCGGAGATTGGTCAAAGGTTGGACTCGATGATCTTGGAGGTCTTTTCCAACCTAAACGATTCTGTGGAGAAATATTTGAGACATTATAAAAATCACTGTATTTCCCAACATTCCATTTCCTTTCATTCTTTGCAAGAAGAATAGAGACCTGTGAGCACAAGTAGAGGTACCTTCCTTTGGTTTTCATAAAGTTGCTTTTTCCAGGGTCTTATAAATGAGTCCAAGGTAAAAAACAGCCTTCATGGACTTCAAGTTTTATCTTCACAAATTATTTCACACCAGCTAGTAGGATGCTAATGTGCAAAAAAGTCAAAACCAGCAGTTGTTGCACTGCAGTTGAATTTTGCATGTTGGTCATTTGCAGCTGGTCACCTTTTCTTTAGGGACAGCATATCAAGGTGGGCTTGAGCAGTGAGAAAATTGTACTAAATAGGTTTTGAAAATCTTTGTGCTGGGTTCTTGAGAGCTTAGGCTGATTCATAAGATCAGTCTTTTCTGTGATTGTTATTCTCAGAATTAGTACATTATCTCATACAAGGTTCATCTGGATGTGTTCTTACTTAGGTTTAAATAAAAGTGTGACTTTTTAAAAGAAGTTTAATTAAGATGTATAAAAACCCTACAGATTCTCAATTAGGACCAAACTTGAGTTAACAGAGTGTGGGTTTAAGGTTTATTGAAGTAAAATTTCTTAACTAAAATAAGAGTGCACATGAACTAGTGTGCAACATACACACTGCATCAAAACACACGTGCATCTGGGTCAATTTACTTGTAGTAATATAAGAGTAAAAATGGCAGTTGTTTTACTGTTCTTGTTTATAATGCCTTTCATGAGACTCCTTGTAGTTTTCAGAAATTCAAGATGAAATACCACCTGGTGTTCTGTGCTCTCAGATTTCTTGACAAGCAGGAATGACCACTGATAAAGGGTTTGAAGTTTGCATCTGCCAAAAATGAACAGGAGTTTCTAAGCATAACGAATACCTTTATTTTCTTTAATCTTGCTGCTGTGTAGTCAGCCCTTAGGTGATATTTTTGCAAAGCTAATCGTACGTATTTGGAGAATGCCAAGAAAAGTAGAAGTGTTAATTGCCCATCCCATGGATAGGGCCATCCTTCCCTTAGATGCTTGCTTGGGAAGGCCTAGAGATGTCTGTCTTGAGCCATAGTGGCAGAGCATCAACAATTCTGAGAACATGAGATGAGAAGGACTGCCTTAAATTTTTGAGGATGTTATCTGTAATAGTCAGCACTTAGGCCATTGTCCAAGGTAGTATAAAAGTTACTCTTTATATGGAACAACCCACTGTTTATGTACTCTAAAGCTAAATACTAAAGTTGAGCTGATTTCAAAACTTACAAGATTCTGACAAAAATACAGGAACTGAGCACAAAATATATTTTGCAAGCTGTTGCAAAATCAATCACAGGTGGCTGATCTGGGGAGACTGAAATAAACTGAAGAGAGTGGTTGGAAACCTGACAGAAGAGGCCAGATCATCAATTTTCTTGAACAACAAGAAAGTTGAGGTGTGATGAGCTAGAAGAGACAAGGAAGTTTGCAACGTGTAAGATCCTAGAATAATAAATTCTCAAATTGTGGATGATATGGTAAGTGTAAGAGCTAAAATCTCATATGCCAAAGAGATACATGTGCTGTATATGTGTAAGAGAGGACAGAGGATGAGAGAAAGAAGAGGTGAGGGGGGCAGATATGAACGGGATTGATGGTGGATTTCTTTATCCTGCCCACCCTTCTTTAAAGAGTGCTGCTGTTCCCATGAAAAAACCAAGAGACAACCTTAAAATGTAAAATAGAAATGGTTGAAATTTGTGGAAATGCCATTTTTTTAGTAAATCCAGCCATTTTAGGAATTAAAAACAGGACATCAGTCTTCCTTTATTCCAGTATCTAGATGAGAAAGTGGGTGGCAGATGATTTGCCTTACTAAATGATACCACGCTGTTCTTGACTTAGAAACAAGAATTCATCATGTCTATAGAACCCTGCCCCTGCTTGGGGTGGGAAGATGGGGCAGGGTCCCTAGGACTGGGGTGGTGCTAGAAGCTGCAGTGACTGAGAGGGTCCCAGGTTGGAGGGGTTGACACAGCCCCTACTTTTTTTCAAATCTTTCAGAGTTTGGTGTGGAAGGAGGCTCTGTTTTCCTTCCCTGATGATGGCTGATGGTTTCTTCTGTGATTTTCTCTAGGTCTGTCAATCCTGACTGTGTTCTATTTTACTGAAAGTACCAGTTAAGTGGCTGAGCATTTTCTCTTCTTCCCAGACGGTTCCCTCTTCAATACAGGAAGCAATTTGTGCTTAGGAAAACAGGCAGGAGCCCAGGCTGTGATCTTGCTCCCATGTCACTCAGCCTGCCCTTTGAACCTGCATTAGTAGTGGGATGTGCATTAACAGTGTAGTGAGCAGAAAAGAGCAGAACTGGGGCCGGGTGGGAGCTGGGGACAAGAGAAACTGCCTGATGCTGTTTTGTGGGAGCCTGGCTTGTTCCTAATCCTGCTGGCTGTTCCACCCTGATGGTAGCAATAAGCCTGAGTACCAGCTGAGCTTTCCCACTGGCTGCCATGCTACTTTCAGTTGCTGTGAAAATGAGGTATTTCCATTTTTTCCTTTCTCTAATAACAAATGGGATGCATTTAGGCCCTACATAGTGATGCCTTCCCTCCTTTTAGCTCCATCTATGGTAAGATCCCTTTCAGTCCATTGCTTCCTTTAGGTCTAGCGCCTTGTAGTTCAGGGAAGGTAACTGGAAGTCTCTGCTTATTGACAAGATCTCCTGCAGCTTCCAGCTGCAGCACTGGCAATTTTATTCAGAATTTGGATTTCTGAGCATAGGCTTATTTACCCACTCAGCATCACTAGTATGGCCCCACAGAGATTTTCCTACTGCATAGAAAAATATTACTCTGCAAAAATCTCTTTTTTACAGAATGTATCATTTGAACTTGCTGAAGAGCTGCCTCAATTTTCCTTCCTATTTTAGAATGCTAAAGATCACAGTAGAGAAAATAACCAAGCATGCCATGTTTTATGTGCTGCATGAGCACTTCCAACATTTGGTATTTCAGGTTCTTCCTTCTTTAGCT